>OMLP01006709.1:5444-24187 GCA_900302685.1 Spondyliosoma cantharus | reverse complement strand
TACCTACAGTGTGTGACTAGAGGGAGTTAATTGATGCCACACAGGAGTGACTCACCCTTTAATTCTCATGGGTGGTAATTTAGAGAGGTTACAGTGGGTGGGAATTGTGTGTGTGTGTGTGTGTGTGTGTGTGTGTGTGTGTGTGTGTGTGTGTGTGTGTGTGTGTGGTTACCAATGATTTCACAAAAAAATCCTCCGGGGCAGGCGAAGGGAAATTCAAAATGAGTGCATGTGAGTTTATGACCATGCAGGGGCTTTTTATTCTTACTGTGTTTCACAATTAACTGGAAATGTGAGACCCCGAATCACAAAAGCAAAAACAAACAGCCTTCTTCATTACAGCCTTTTGACCAAGTGATCTGATTTTCCAGGGACTTATTCAAAATTACAGGCTGCGCTTCAGTGATTTGTTTTCATGTTTACGATTTAGTCGGGTTTTTCATACAGCGAGGAGCCGCTCTGCCGCTTTTAAAAGAGTCCGATTGTCATGTAAATTAAGTTGAAGTTCATATTTATTGTTGCCTCCTTCTTTTGAGACAGAATTTTAAAAGGAATCCTTTGTCAGCGAGAGGAGAAGGCAGTAGGATATGTAGCATGGTGTGTGTTTATCTGTCTCTCCATCACTCCCTCCTTCTCTTTGTCTCGAGGTGCTATGCAATGACGGAGCCAACACTTGAAGTCTCTCTTCATCAGTAATTCACTGCACTTCATCAGAGGGAGGCAACACACACACTTAGACAAACGCACACACACGGGGCCAGATAGATAGTAGGCTAAACGGACACTGTAGTGGCACAAGTTGTGGCGTGCATTATCTCAGAGGGGGTCTGATACACCAGCCCCTCTGACACAACAACATTGGCGTACTCGTCAGTGCGTGCGCACGTGCACGCGGTTGGACACGCAGATATGCTGTGGCTGCCAGATACTGCACCCTTGTAGGCTTGGTACGGAGCCTGGATCTGTCTCCCACCCTGCTGTACTCCTATTAGAGCTGACAGCTGCCAAATAATGTCCCTTGGCATGGCTGAGTGCCTGCATGCCAGGGCCTGTTTGTGCTCATGCATAGTTTCTCATCCACTTTCATGTGTGTGTTTGCATATTTGTAACCCTATAGGAAGAGCTTCATTCCAAAACACTGCATTAAAATGGTACCAGTCACCTCCTACAAAAGAATTAGTTCATTTAACGTTAAGGCTAAATGATTATTTTATTATTGTATCAAAATTAACTTCTTCTTCTTCTATCCTTTCTGCTATTGTTGATTGTTTGACAGGTTATTCCAATATTCATTTCGTCTGCTGTGAAGTGTTAATTACACTCAAAGCTTAGAAAATGAAAAGTCTTATTTAAACAAATCAGGCTTCACTGAGTGACAGCATGGCACGTAAAAGCCTGCAATCCCAATGGACCTGTCAATGAAAGCCTATACCCCCCAAGGGGTGCCAAGGCAGAAGAAAGAAGAATGGACAAATTTATTTTTACTGTTTTCATGAAAACTCTTATTAAATGACCTTCACTCATCTGTTAACCCACACAGATAGCATCCTCTACTGTCCAGAGCAATCTCCTCTTTAGCGGTAGATCTAGGAGCTTGACCCATTGCATTAACATTTTGTCATTGCTGGTAATTTTAGAAAATATCATGTTTATCAGATGGAAAAATAACAGATTTATTCCAACATGTAGTTATAATTGCACTTAAACTTTGACAAGCTGCAACCAAACAACCATGACATTTTTAGAAAGGTAAGCTAATGTGAAGGTAACATTGTGTTGGGGTAAGGGTGGATGTTAATGTTAACTAATAAATGCTACCTTTTGTGGTGTTATCAGAAATTAGTGCAGTATTAACATCAGCTGGCCGTGCAGCTATTAGTCCAAGCTAGGAGTTTGCTACCCGGGTGCTAACACTATCGGCACAGGAGCTTTAGATCGGGACGGGTCAGTGTTAGCTGGTTAGCATGCAACTAATATGTGAGCAGTATATGTCTTTGCAACAAGATACACAATTCTTATTCACATTCTGTTGATGATTTTAGTTGATTTTGGAGGGTTTTAAACTAATATTCTTACTTGTTACACCGTTAAACCAAAAAAGATGATAAATCAGGGTATGCTTTAGTATATTGCTATCACAGCACATCATCAGTTTCTTCCCCAGCGCCACCCTTTCAAACCAAGACAGTGACGACAGTAGTCCACAAACCAATGGATAACGAAAATGGATAATTTGTGACAAAAACTAGTTTGATCAAAATGAATCAATATTATGTCCTCAGGGGCTTAAAACTTTCTATAAAAAGGCTGTTTTTACTTCAATGTCTATCATGCCTGATAAAGAGAACCCTAAATTATCCTCACTTTATGTTGTCAGTTATTATTTCAGCTCTCATCTCCATTTCAACATCTCTGACAATGTGACAGAAACGACGATGAGGATTCTTGGTGGGGTTTGATTCACAAGTTCTTGCTTCATTGATTTAACGTACCAGCGCGCCCCGCCCGGGCAGAGCAGTAAAACAGTCATAAAACGAACAAATTCAAAGGCAGCGTGCTGGGAGCCGCGTGAACCAGTCGCTGGCAGGATCTCAGTGCTGAGGCCGTGGCGTTGCTAACGATGATGTCACAGAAAATACCATATGTCAACCTCTGAGTCACTGCCTGCACTCATTATTTTTGGGCCATCTTTATTTTAGAAACAACAAAACGCACACACACACACAGGGAGATTAGTTCTCCTCAAGGGGTTTGTTCATCAGTGTGACGCACACATAAACCCACGCATGAACACACACGGGGACACACATGCACACACATTGTCAGCAGAGCATTTATTATCGTGTGTGGCCTTTGACATTATTGATAACGTATAGGTCCTCAGTATGCTTTGATCTTCCAATCATCCATCTTTACATTGAGATAGACAGGATAGTATTGATCTGTTTAATCAGATATCTGATGTGTGTAAACGGCGGCTCTTTGGGAGAGCTCGTAGAAGAAGTCATTATAGATCTACATCAAATAGAACATATACAGTAGATGTTTATGCAACTTATTAACAACTCTATCATTCTTTGAACCAGGGTTATTTTCTTTACAATAAAGAATCTAGAGATTAGACTTGTGCGTATGTGCTGCAGCTACTTTTATTTTCTTTGTCGAGCCTTTTGTAGTTTCTGTCGTTTGCTCCAGCCAGTGGGGTCAACAGCCCGACCATCCATCCATTAGACGTGGACATCGAGATCAATTCACCGCTTTGTGCCTTTTATAGATGCCCCCAACACACAACCTGTAAATGCCATGTACTGTAAATATGTCATGGTCAGAGGCAGCATTAATGAATTAGCAATACCACAGGCGCTCTATCTCCTGTGTACAGCGACAGGCTGTTTGCGGTGTGTGAACTGTGGAGTTACGTGACCTTGGATTACAACTGCAGGCACGGACACATGGCGCTGGCATGGCCAGTACGATGGTCATTCGCTCTGGGAGTGCTTTGCTAGGTTCAGGAAGGTGAGAGATGTACACACACGCAGATGCGCACAATTGAAGAAAAACAAAAAACAGGATGCACGGATGAGCGGCGGATCTTAACTCTAGCTCATTTTGGGTGCCGTTTACGTGAGCACTGGGATGTGGCAGCTCTGCGTCTCCCCAGATGGGTGCTATTTGTGGCTAAGGGGATACAGCTGGTCAGCCACCAATGTGAACTATTAAGTGACACGCAAACAGCTTGATTAGACACTCAGGGACGGCTGATGCACAAGAACACATCTACAGATCCTCATTTCAGGTTTTTGCATCGTTACATTGTCACATCAGGTCAGATTTATGATTCAATAACCATTTATGGGCTTTTTGTTGTTGTTGTTTTTAAACAGAACGGCTCACTTTAAGAATATTGTTCCTAATCAATACTGAGCAGAAGACTCACTCTCTTAAAATCCACATGTACTTCCACATTTTGGGAAATATGCTTGTGCCTCTGACACCCTCTCTCCTCTGGAGAGGATGACTTTATTGCACAAAAAAATATTCATTCTGCGATGATTGGGCAGCAGAAATACGAACTGAACAAAACACTGACATATTATTACTGACTAATACTACTTTTTATCTTAATCTTGATGTGGAAAACTTGCTAGCAGACAGACAGCTGCCACCATCCGATCTGAATAGAATTGCAGAATCTTGAATCATTAGGTGGGTCTACGGCAACAACCTCTAGGACAAACCACACGCAGAACTGCATTAAAACAGGAAATGCTGTTGCAATGTACAATGTTGCTGTTGGTGAACGTTAGTTTGTGATACTGATCGAACAGTTTGATTTGATTTGATGAGGATACATGCTACGAAGATCGGGCTACCTTTCACATCGGGCTGTAACATTAGCAACATTAACATTAATTTGGAGTCGTGTTTCTAGGACAACCTGTTTAATAGAAGTTCAGTTTAATGTACCTGTTCCTTTAATGCAAAATCATGTAACTTTTTTACCTTGAGATCGTTGACGGTAAAAAAAAATTGTAATAGGGTGAACTTGTTTCTGCTCTATGTATCTTCACTGAGATGGTCGGATCACAGTGTTACATACATGTTCACTTCAAGATACAAGCTTTCAATACATAAAATTGTTACAATTTAATGAGTTTTGTTTGTGGTCAGCACCTACACTACATATGACAAATTGTTACAGACCTGTGATTTTGTATTTATGACAGTGATGTTGCACAAAAACCTAGCTTCTTTATATTGCTGCTTTAAGCTCTGTTTTGGTCTCCACCAACTCTCAAGGGAACTATCTGGCTTTTTAGCAGCAAAATGACCCACTGTGTTCCCAAGCCTGTTTCTAACTTTGTGTGTCTGCCCTTTGTGTTAGCTGTCAGTGGCCCTGACACCCCAGCGTTATATCTCTTGATGCCTTTAATCTCCCAAGACCGACTTTCTCCCTCGTCTGATCACTGTAGCTGTGTTGCTCGCACAGTTTAGACAAAACATCTCGCTGCTAAGCTGTTTGACGCAGTACAATAAATTTGATGCAATGTAACGCAACGGAAAGCAACAGTACAAAAAAGCCTCGCAATGCAGCGCAACAGAAGTGGGAGCCAGGAGTCAACCTGTGTTTAGCTCATAACACACGCTCACTCATGCACAGACAGTCCCTTCACACTGCATCCAACTCAAAGTTCAGCCTTGTACACACACATCAAAGCCGTGCGCAATATGGAGTTTGTCAGAGGGTTTACAGGCACACACACACACACACACACACACACACACACACACACACACACACACACACACACGTACACTGAGTGCAAGGACACCCTGACAATGCGGTATAATATACTAATGGAGAAGCAAGTCTCACAGCCAATTCTTGTTCCTCATTTGTCATGAAATCAAACACCCACACACACGCACACACACACACATGTACAATAAGTCTGATCTTGGCCTCACATGAGTGAGTGTGTAGCTGCAGGGTGGGTCACATCAATGACTCTAATCTATCAACCTGTCCAACTTGACTTCTAATTCCATCCACACAGTCTCTGTCTCTCTCTCCCCATTGCTCTCTCTACTGCCAGTCTGCTCCTGCTCTCAACCTCTGTCTTCGTTGTCAGCATCATCTTTTATACATCAATTATTCCTTAGAAGTCTTCAAGTGGTCCATCTCACTGGTGTCATTTCACTTTTGATCTCTGCATGCACTCAACCTCTAAAACCTTTTTTATCTCTCTTTATATTGCCGGTTTCTTTCGTATATTTCCCGCCACCCCTTACTCAGGCAGATGTCATTTTCAATAATTTAAGAAAACTTTAATTTTACCTCACAAAACTGTTTAAAACATTTTAGTCCAAAGGGCACAAAGGAAACAGAAAATGTACTTTGAAGAGATGTTTGCAGAACATTTTGTGGCCTTGTGTTCATTTTCTACACTTTTTCTTCCTATGTCCACAGCTTGAGACTCACAGCCTCCCGTTACCCTGGGGATGGTAGAAAACTAAATAATATAAATAAAACGGCTATAACATTTGAATTAAATTCAAAGCTGTGGTTAAACCATTTGGAGTACAGGGATGGTTGTGGGCTCTTAGGAAAGGTTACAGTTGTATTTTTTTTACCCTCAAACAGCCAGAGCTTCTGGCATCATCTATAGGAGTTTTAACACACTGAAACATTTATTATTTTTCTCTCATGAATTCTTTAATGCAAAAATAAGCCTGCAGATGACCAACAACTGGACCTGATAGCTGGAAAATGTTCATTGAGCATTTTGTTTTTCTAATAAAATATATCCAGACGCCTTTAAAAATGAAAAAAAAAAATGCAGTTTTGTGACCTTAAAATACCCGTTTGACAGTAAAAGAAGCTTAAACTCATAAATAAAATTTAATAAAAACAAACAGAGAGTGGGTGTACGTGTGTGCAATCACTCGTTGGCTGTTGCAGGCTCCAGGGTGGGCATAGGGGGACATATCTGGTTAAATGAATCTCTGGCCGGATTAAAGCATTTAAAAACATACACAATCGCAGTTTGATGCTATTTTGTCAGCATTTATGCATGGAATACTGTGTTTTGATGAAGGGAAAGACCAAGATGCATTATTGGTGAGCTGCTAAAAGTTTGTTTGTTTGTCTGTTTTGTTGGTTAGCTTTGTTTCACTGATTGTTCCGGCCTGATGTGGTTGTATGTTGAAATGATTTGCATGACTTTAATCAATCTAAGCTAACAATATATGACATGAACACCCACTTAAACTGAGGAATTGTGTACATCACCTAGCCACGGTTGCATTTTCACACGAAGGAGTTGGACGGAAAGGTAACGGCTGAACAGCCGAACTGTGGTTTTCTTTGTGAAAGGCCCGGGAGGGATTTTCGGCAAAACAGTCCGAAGGATGTGACGTCTTGCACCTTCTCAAGTGCCTCGGATCGGTGCCTCTCTCCACTCTGCTAAAAACAGAGTGAAAGTGGCTAATGTAAGTTTAGAAATGGAGTCTGCTAACATCAACAACTAATGACCGGCTCAAAGCAATACACAGAAGTGCCACAGATCTCCTTTAATATTCAACAGTTACACTTTCATTTTAACGCTCTTCAAAGATGTGGTGCATAATAATCTATTGAGAACAAAAAAAAATAAATCATGTCAAAAACTCAATAACATTCCCATGTCCACATGCTGACAAGCAGCCATTCAAGGGGGAAGCGGGGAGAAAAGGAAAGACATGCAAAGAGGGAGGGATAGATTAATGGAGTGATGGTATGAAAAATTAACTCGCTCAGTTTGCTCTTTTGATAAAATGCCAATTAACCAATCTCTTTCACCAGTTAATCTCAATCCCTTCCTTTCCCAAGCTTTCTCTTTTGCTCGGATCCACCCTCTCTCTCGCCTCCCCGCCGTACCTCAGCCTGTGTTCCTCTCTCGCCCGCCTGTTTCTCTTTTTAATGGCTCTGTAACTCTGACTACTACCCCCACCCACCCCTGTCTCTCTATTTCTCACACTCCTTTTATGTCCATCCCTCTTTCTTCATCTCCCCCACTCTTCCATTCTCTTCAGGGTTTTTTTGTCCGTCGGTCGCCCCTTATCTCCGCTGCCTCCCGCCTTCCTCTCTCCCTCTCTCTCTGTTACGTGTGCTGTTTAGCTGCGCTTAGCTTCACCTGTCAGCTTGGATCAGGGCTGTGGAGCAGCAACATGACAAACTGCCCTCTGATTCACTTACACGCACGCAGACACACACATAGAAGCGCACACACTTGTAGCGTCGTCTTCTCAGAAAAAGCCCCCCCAACACACCACTCCTCTGTCTCCTCCTCATCCTCGCTGTCTTTCACTGGCTTATTTCTTCATGTTGATGCCTAAGCTTGTAGTTGCACACAGGCCTGTCTCTGTGCAAACATCTTTAAAGATATACAGTACAGCGCATGTGCTTTTTGCAAACTGGTCGACTAATCTTTGATAAGATGTGAGAACAGATGCCAAAATGTGTTCTTGGATTGTGTGTGCACGCAATAAAGGTGACAGTAAGTCATCAGAAACAACATCTATCACATTTATAGCGTCATAGTGAAATGTGGCCGATTTTGCATTTTTGTATTAGGATATGTGACGCCATTTTTAATAATCATACCATAACAAGTTGCTGCCTGAACACAGTGTAAATCTAAATGCTGTATTAACTGTATGTAGACATTAGAGCATGGTTATCCGACCCAAGTCCATCGGGACCCGTTGGGACCCGATGCGCCAGGCCGGGTCGGGTTTTGACAAAATGTTGATATGATGGGTCAGGTTTGGTCGCTTCAATTGACGCTGTGCTTCCTTTAGGGAAAATAATGTGTAAAAACAAATACATGTAGTGTAAAAATAGATCAAAATTGTGTTCAAATATTTTTTGTGTAAAAATAAATAAATGTAGCGTATAAATTAATAAAATTATTTTCATTATGGGAAATGTTATGTGCTTTTTTGGTTTAAAGTTTAAATTTGCCACAAGCTCTCTTGCAAATCTCCTTATGCAGTATAAGCGCAATACTTGACCACCAGAGTACCACTTTAAAGTCATTTTCTCAAAGATTTTCATGTAAATAAATATATGTTAAGTCACTATCTATTGCCAAATGAGGTAACTGGCCCACTGATGAATGAACCTTGCATTTGCTGTAATACCAGAGATGCACACTGGGTAACGGGGGCGACCCCACCGGAAAATATCACAAGCGGCGCACAGTTAGTGACGCGTTCACTGAGCAGCGGTTGGTCGGCCAGAGAGAGTAGCTGGTTATGTTCGTCCTGGTCTCTGCTAGCGTCAACGGTTAACGTTACTGTTAACGGTCATGGCCAAACCAACAGAGAAAAGACTGATTACAGCGGACGATGAAACGTTTTGCTTTCATGTGGTGTTGTTATGGAGGCGTGGCAAAGCTGCCGACTGACAACTGACTGACGTCGCACAGGCGAAACTGGATCTCTGGTAAGAAGAGAGGTAAAAAGAAAAATACGCCTGCAACTGCCACTTCCGGATATGTTCGAGACTGCCACTTTAGGTCTTAGCACAGTGGATGAATACATGTTGGCAAGTTCGTTAATACACAGACCATAAATAAGACCATTAACAGCAAGTGTTGCCCTGTTAACATGTGCAGTGGGCAGCTATGTGTGTGGTGTTTTTATTTAAACACATGCATGGTGTCCTGAGGCCTCAGAGGCATGGAGGTCATCCTCTGCTGAGGGCTGATCTGTGAAGCTCGCTGTATATAGTGAACATACACATGTACATATACATAGTGAAACATGTTCCAAGTATTTTGTGGATGGTTCATGACAATACAAACATTAGTGAACTAAAAAAAGAAGTATTTGCTTTCCGTGCACGTGCAGTGGAGCTGCTTTGTGTGATTTAAAGTCCGCCACACAGATGCCTTTAAAAGAAATTGTTAATTAAAGAATCACTCATTTTCTCCTTTACCCTGCCTCCCTCGTTATCTCATCTGTTCCTTCCTGCGGTCCACATTATGGTCCACAAAATGTTTCTCAAGTCTTTAAAATCCAATTCAAATTCAATTATTAACTTTGGGTTTTTATTTTTCTCAATATTCAAATGGACTACGTGCGAAACGTCCCTGGCATAAACAAACCCTCTCACGGGGAAAAAAAAAACCGCAGACGCACATGTAGGGGGAAAGAGCATTGATTGGGAGGCAGAGAGGAAGAAAAGCAGGTCCATAAATCCACTTAATGGCTGCGGATATTAGCATGAGCTGAGCTGCTGGGATAGACATCACTTAGAGGAAAGGGAGAGGTGGAGATGGATGGAGGGAAACAGACTGACAGACTTGAAGGGAACAGTGGAAAGTGCTTTGTTGTATGTTGAGTGGTGCGTGCGTGTGTGTATGTGTAGATTAATGCCTGTATGCATATCTGTGATGGTATGGGGGAACACACACACAGGCGGCAGTCTCTGCATACAAACAAGGACGGACCGCGCTGACTTCACATTGACTGACTGCACTGTTACTCTGCTGTACGTTTATTACGTTTGCTGGTGCTGTTGTACACAGGGGAAACATACAAGATCTGTGTCCAAGTCCAAATCTTTAATAATGTAATAGTAATATAGCCTAATAAAAATGACAAAATGGCAAAAACATGTGTGCATGTAGTCCTAATTAAACGTACCCTGTGGAATTTTTGTAAATAAACAATGCTGAAGTTTAATTACCAAAACACACCGTGTTTCCTTGAGACCAGATGAACAGCAGAACTATTTTATTCTTTGCTGGTGGAGGGGTGTGAAACTAAAGGCAGCACTACAGATCACATCGCTGGTGTGCAGGTGTAATAATACAGTAATAATAATAATAATAATAATAATAGTAATAATAAATAAAATATTCTTATATTGTGCCTTTCAAGGGACACAATGACATTTAGTGGAAGAAGGAAGAATAATACTACCAAGTTGAAGTCAGAAAAGAGATGGTTGGATAGATGAGTGAGTTGGACGGACTTCAGCACACAATATGATTGGTTGGGTTTTGGAAAAAAAAGATCATACTCACAGTACTACGTCCAGTGTCATAACTAACCTAAGTTACATCATTTGCATGCGTTAACCTGTTTATGTAACACAACACCGTGAACACAAACCAGGATCGATTTCTAGGTAATGATCTCCGGTCCGAACAATAAAGACCATCTGTAGCCTAAATGTGGCTACATCATCAATGTGTCATAAAACACAAGCTTGTGTCAATATTTTGATAAGTTGTTCATTTGTAGGTTAAAAGAGAGATAAGATGATAGTGGTTAATGTGAAGGTATTTCTCCAAAGTCATGTCAGCACTAGCAGGTGAAGTCTGGTCGTGACAAAGACGTTATTTAACTTTTCATGTAAAATGTCATAAATATGGAACTATATAGTCGGTGGACTGCTAACAAAAATAGCCAGGACATCGCAATTGGAGCACTTATTTAAATTAACGTAAATATTAAAACATTTTTATTTGTATCATTCTAACCAGTAACCAGCCTTTTCTTCAGCTAATGGTACACCCTCAGGAATACACTCAAACTCCCCCTGAAGTATTTAAACTGCATCTACATGTGGATGGGTCTATTTCTATCTGTGTGTGTACAGCTACAGGTGCATGTCAGATGTACCTGTGATACCTATGTAATCTTGCACTGAATACCACAATACAAGTGCACAGTTAATGTGATGGTAGACTACAAATCCCATTGTCGTCATGCCGTAACAACACTTTCTTTATGTGTAGTGTGATGCAGGCTGCTGGCTGCTCTGCTCTGCTTCCTAGAGAGCTCTCGGAAGTGTTGGAGGGCTGTCGACAGGGCGGAGGTGCCTTTTGAAAAGCATTTTTTTTTTTTTTCTTACAGCATCTTCTACTGCCGCGGATTCAGAAGAAAAGAAGAGGGTTAGCAAAAGAGACAAGTGAGCGAGCAAAAGACAGGGAGGGAGCTGACAGCTCATAGCACTGTCGCTATAAAAGCCATCTCAGTTTGCACAGAAGGATGTCAGAAAACGTGGTGATAATGTTCAGCCAGAGACCGGCCATTTGATACTGGCTTTAAAGAAGCACTATGTAGTTTTGGGGAAGACATCAGAAGATAATGATCTTCATTGACTGATTTTCATTATGCCTAAACAAACTAAATAAACAAACTCTCTTTGTTTTTATGACTGTATAAACTGAATAAACAAACTGACCTTAAAGGACAACACAGTTTCAAACTGTTTTACTTTGTTTATATGTGGCGGACCCTGCCACCTTTCTAGCTTCAAACAGTGTTCTGAGGACCTTATTTTCCTCTGAGAACAGCTTGTTGATTCAGATATGGAAAAAAATTAATATTTTGCATTATTAGCTCATTAATATAGTAAATATTGAAATTCTGAGCTTGAATTTCATCTCCAAAACTACACATTGCCCCTTTAACATGCATTCTTTTTTCCCTCTGTGTGTCATTTGAATATAATGTAATCGTTTCTGCTGTAGCTGAATCTTTTGTCAGACTGCTGGATTTTCAGCCTTTTTCTACTTCTACTTAGGTCAGTCACTGCTGACATTTCCCCTGACGCTTTTTCGACGACACTAAAAATGTACATACATCCATCAATTAGCAATTTTGCATTTTTACATGAAGGTAGCCAGGGATTGTTTGTTTTTTGAAGAAAAGCTGCGGCCCATAAACAAAACGCATATCTCGTCGATGTGAGGCATTACCAACAGCTGAAACAACTGTTGTTGTTGGAGAACCTGCGTGGCTCTCCTCCAAAAAACTTGTTATTGATTGCTGGCAGAGACATCGGCAGCAACAAGTGTTTGTCTTTACATGCAGCGGTTTTGCTACACTTATTGAGGAAAATTCTGACTTTGAAGGGGTACTATGTAGTTTTGTAGAAGCAATTCAAGCTAAAAAAAAAAAAAAAAGTAATATTCACAATATTAATGAGGTAATAATACAAACTGAGAAACATTATTTTTTTCCATAACTGAATAAACAAGCTGTTGTCAGAGGAAAATAAGGTCCTAGAACACTGTAGTGTTCAACAGTAACATCAAGTAAAACAGTATGAAACTGTGTTGTCCTTTAAGGTCAAACAAGATTTGTTTAATCAGTTTATACAGTCATGAAAAATCCGTCAATGAAGATGCGTCCCTTCTGATTAAAATTGCCTTGCCCATAACTATGTATTGCACCTTTAAACCTGAGTTACACGTCATGCCCTTCTATCTCTCTTATTGACCTGCCTCTCTCCGCAGTCAGTTGGCAAATCAAGTCAAAAATGCCACAGGGTTGCTCAATATTTAAACGTCCACATGCCACACATTGTGGCTGTATGAGGTGTTTACCATTCGTATTTTCCAACTGAGAACAGCGAACATCTGGTTTGCTGTCAACTTGCCTTTCTGCCAAGATACGTATGCAGCACATAGAGCGACCAAAGATTTATCGCACTCATTTGTACAAAAGTAGGGGAGGAAAGGAAGCATGTGGCTGGAATGTCAATGTCCCTGTGCGTTCCACGGCGGTTTACACTGATAAACACACCAAATGGAGGAAAGAAGAAAAGATTGATAATTGAATGAAGAAGGGAATGTGTCGAGGAGGTACAAGAGAAGTGAACTAGAAGGAGAAAAGAAGGTTAAAGAAGTGTAAAGAAGGCAGCAGACAGTACACAGACAGTGGTGCAACTTTGCGGGTGCAGAAATTAGGCACGGTGAAACAAAATAACGACCCACATTTTATCAAGACCCCCGCTACATTTCTTTCCCTCATAAAATGCAGAATCCGGTGCTCTGCTTTCCTCCATTTGTGAAGAATACATCCTGTGAACAGACAGCGTTGTGTTCGTGGTGAGTAGAAAATGCTGGGATGAGTGCATCGTTCATCATTCTCATCTTGCTATGTGTTTGCATCGGCGCAGAAAGAAAATTACAGTGAAGATTCCGTAAAGAAAACAAAGATCCGGCTGGCTGCAAAACACTGCGGAGGATATGCTGCTCGAGTGCAGACAAGACAGGTAATTGCCCCCTCTGCATTGTCATCCACTATTTGACAGTCGGCGGGAAATCTGTCGGGGCAGACGTTTGCGATTGAGAATTTGGAATGACCTGTAAATTGGCTCTCAACTTTAAAGGACAAGTTCGCCCCAAAATGAAATTCCAGAAATGTTTTTTGTGGACTCTGAAACTTCACCTGACTTTCCACTGGCCGGCAATATAGTCTGCCTCGAGTGATCCGTCCATATATGGTGCCTCATTCAGATCAATATCTGAGGAAAACGGTGTTACTACGTTTACTTTTTTAGATGACAACATGGTCAGGACTGTTGGAGATGATCCTGAGCAGAAAAAACAACAGTATTGATTTGTAGTTAGTTTAAAGATATTTAGTTTTAACGTCCTATGTTGAAGTCTGTGAGGATTTTTAATCATTCCGCTCGTGGTGGTAAGAAAACACTCAGACAGGTCATTTCCAGAGAAGAAGTTGACCTATTTTGAAATTTAGACCAGAAGACTTCTTAGCGAATGTCATAAAATGTGCATTTCCTCATCAGTTTAGAGTCTCGTGTTTCACTGAATAATCAATGTTGTCAGCTCACAACTTGTCAAAAGGAAAATGTACCTTAAAAACAGCACTAATTCAGCCACATACTGGTAATAAAGCACCTTTCACCTTCTGTCTTGAATCCGGAAAAAGGTACAGCCAGAAAGTGTTGCAGTCTGACAACCGCAGACTGCAATTAGAGAAAATATCTGTATCAACATTTATTCAACGACTAAATCAACCAGAAACCTAACCCATCTTCGTATTTTTTCCTTTATCTTTGTTCTCCGTGTTTTCCCTCTGAAGCTTCTTTTTCTGCTTTCCCCCCAAACTCTCTTGCTCTCCTCTCTTGTCCCGTGTTATGTAACCGTGTTTCTGTGCCATCATGCTCCACTTTCGCAGGAAGCCTAACGACTCTGTATGGTTAAACATCGCAGCTGAGCACTTGGAGACAGAGATGGGCGTATTGGTTATGAGGACTCGCAGTAACGGTTGTTTTTTGTTCCTTCGCTGAGGACAAAGCAACAGTGAGCGACGCACATGGAGTGACTTTGTTTCCTGGAGCGATAGCTGAACTCCAGAGTGCTTGTTTGACATCAGCCACTGAACAGTCTTAACATTAAGGGCTCTTTCGTAGCCATTGTACCTGAGTGGATGTTCTTCAGCGTGGTCACGACTGCCAGCCTCCCCCTAATCACAGCAGAGACTGTCCTTGGTTGTATAATGGTTTGGTGGTTACATTACACACATTGGTGCTTTGTACTTTACTTGCAGTAAATGGAAATTTATTGGCTTAACCCTAACCCTGTGAATGAGTTCTTGGTAATCACAACAGTTGTCACTATCGACATGGGAAAATGATGGTTGCCATATTACTTAAAGTGAATTAATTAATTTTTGGCCACTTGGGGGCAACACAGCAAGCTGTAAACTATAACAAGGAGTAGAATTGCCATATTATCATCACCTACATATATTATACTTATATAGTTCATGTGGTGAACATCTAAACAAACAGTCACCTTTTTAGACATCCAGCAAACATGGAGCAACATTGGTATTAGCTAGTTGCTAACTTTGTTCTTCTTCTTGTGCTTACCAGGCTGCAGTCTATGTGACCAGTCTGAGGTCTCTGTGACCAGACTGCAGTCTATCTGCACAGGCTGCAGTCTGTGTGACCACTCTGAGTTCTCTGTGACCAGGCTGCAGTATGTGTGACCAGGCTAAAGTTCTGTAGACCAGTCTGAAGTCTATGTGACCAGGCTACAGTCTATGTGACCAGTCTGAAGTCTATGTGACCAACTGCAGTCTGTGTCTGCAGTCTGAGGTCTCTATGACCAGGCTGCAGTATGTGTGACCAGGCTGAAATCTGTAGACTAGTCTGAAGTCTATGTGACCAGGCTGCAGTTTCAGTGACAGATTGCAGTCTCTGTAACCAGGCTGCATCTCTGTGACCAGATTGCAGTCTATGTGAAGCCTGGTCACAGGTCTTTAAGCCCACCCAGCAAGGCAGTTAGCCGGCTTTCAGCTCGCTATCCCAACATGCAGGTGTCTATATGTCCATATTTGAAATCTACGGTTGATCTGCTGCTTAAAATATTCTCAGAAGTGAATTTAGTGATGAAAAATTGTCAGCCTCGCAGTCTGCCATCATTCAGTCTGTCTGGTGCTCCTGAATGCACTTGCATCTCATCAATGTGCAGTATCTCATCCTACAGTAATCTCACAGTACATACTCAGAAATTCTTGTTTATGTAGTGTAAATTTCAAAATTTGTGCTATGCAGCTGAAACGCACTACATACTCAAGTTGACCTCATAATAAATATTCCTCAAAATATCTTTGACCCGCGACATCATTTGAGCTTGACTCAGCCAATGCTGACGGTGTTAGTGATCAGGGCAGAGAGTTAGCAGTAGAGTAAAGTGTTTACAGTCTGCCCATGAATAAACACTGCAGCTCCTCCGTTGCAGTTCCTGTGTCTTGCTTCTCAGCTTCTGGGCAAAAGTGGAGGGAGAATTACAAACAGACGCACACTCTGCTCCACCTAGGTTGCAAATTGCAGATAAATATATTTATTCAGTGTCTTTTTATCGGGGCATCAACCTTGCATTTAATGCTTGTTGTCAGAAAAATAGACTTGAAGCATGAATAAGTGCTTCGGGTCGTGCTTTCACCCGTGAGACGCAGCGCGAGCCTACGTGGAGCCGGTGCATTCGGCTGCATAGATTGAAATAAGAGTGAGTGAAAAATACACATATTATACACATGAGGTCTAGACACGGGGTAGTAATGAATTAATATTACCTTTTTTGTTTTGCACTTTTATGACATAATTGAGATTTTTTGATGCACTTTACTGTTGTAAATATATATTCGCAAATAGCCTCCTCCAGACTGAAAAATATTCAACTTTATTTTCAAATTGCTGAGCACACTGCGGGATGTGTGAGCATGTCCCAGAAGTGCCCCCGGATTATGTTCCCTGGTCACCCCTTCTGTCCTTCAGTGTTGGCCTTTCGGATTTTAGCAAAGCCAGGATCTGCTGTACAAATGGCAAATAATGTCTCTGTTTGCAGCCTGAGGGCACGTCGTTGATCTGCTAAAGGGTGGTCTCTCTAATTGTTTATTTAGCTGTCGTCTATACAGCAGGTGAAACTATTTCATTTTGGCATCTAGACAGACACAATATGGTCAAAGACACAGGGTGTGTACACATTTGCAGCTATTACTGAACAAAATCACAGGTTTCCAACAGTGACATATTAATGAATAATGTGCGGTTAGAAGCCAGAGTGGGCGGAGAGGCTGTGGAGTTTATGAGGAAGATAACTGAGGAGGGGAAAGGAAGGGAAGCGGGGGGGGTGTAAAATGAGGATGAAGGTGATGGATTGAAAAAGTGATGACTGGAGAGAGGGAGGAGCGGACGGATAAGGTGAGTTGTAGTTTGACCATCATGGCTGTCATGTAGAGATGAGAAATCTCAGTTCCCCTGTCATTATCCATTGACTCCGTGTTATTTCACAGCAGCCTGCAGGGACTATTATATTGTTTTCAGTCCAGCTCAAGGGTGAGACATCAGAATCTCTTTTCCTCTCTCACTCTTCTCCATCCATCATCTCTCTTTTATTCCTTTCTTTCTTTCAAATAAGCTTCATTGGTATGACTGTTAAAAATCACATTATTGCCAAAGCTTGATTACACATTTTGAATATTATACTTGACATAAAATAACTAAAACAGATGATCACAAGGGAGAAAATACATTTTATACACACACACACACACACACACACACACACACACACACACACACACACACACACACACACACTCTTATTCACTGAGAAACTCAGCCAGCGTCAGTGCTGCGTCACGCTGATATTTATAACTTTGATACAGCATTGGTATAATTAGAACGCACATATCGACTGTTTGACTGCTGCCAAATGTGAGTGTGCGTATGTGTGAGTGCTTTTTGCATGTACGCAGCAGGATTTCACTTTAAGACTGATGGCACGTTTTGACCCTGAGAGCTGCCACGACACTGAAGTTTTAACCTCTGGAACAGTTTTTTTTAAACGTTAAATCCATCGCATTTTTTCCATTTCCATTTTGTTTTTAAAATTGAGACCCATGAGTGTCTCAGCATTTGGTGCAATTCTTGTAATGATGATACATCTGAAGTGTGTGATTCACTTGGTTATGAAAACAATAAAGAGAAGGACTTGACTCAGCGTTGGCACCGCTGCGACCAGCTGAAAAACAATACAAATAAAAAAGTTGAAAGAGTATTAGAAAGCCGGGCATGTCTCCAGTGGTGATGGGAGGCGTCCAGAGTACTTAGAAAAGACGCAGGTAACATATTGAATCGAACGCTTGCCGTCGGTTCGACAGCCAGCAGAGGTACCTCTCGTGTATTATGATAGTGTCATCATGTGTTATGACTGCAGGCCTGAATCCTGATTGATTTTCATTACAGCTCAGACACTGTTACTAATCCTGAGTGCAAAAGCACAAACGCAATCCTCTTCAGTGCACAGATAGTACAGATGCACTCTCCTGCTGTAGTGCATTTGAGCTTTTTATGAAGTGTGTTTAACACGTCGCCGCGGTCCTCGATGAAAAATGCAAACTAAGGTAACCAAGGTGCCAAAACAAGTGCGCTGCAATTGAAATCAGGACAACCGGACGAGTTTGGGAGCTGGCAAACTGCAGATGTTGACAACGTTGTAAGTTACAGGTTTTATATTAAAGGACAAGTTCGCCCAAATATAAAAATCGGCTCACCCCCATACCAATTGAAAGTCTTGGTCCACAAAACATTTCAGGAGTTTCACAACAACAAAAAGATTTGAGAAGATGTTAACTACACCCTTGCGGTCATACGCTTAGCGTGTTAGTGCGCTAACGCTTTAAGCTTAGCGACTATAGTAAAGATTTCAGCATTAAAAGGGGGTGTAACAAACGGCTTTTTCAAATCAATTTGGGATCCCGTGGCTTCCCTGGACTTGGATAAAACAGAAAACAGCAACCAAAAAGAAAAACATGAAAAGGCTCCATTCAGCCCCTCTGGTGCTGAATGGAGCCTTTTCATGTTTTTCTTTTTGGTTGCTGTTTTCTGTAGTGCATTCTTTCAAGTGTATTTTGTATGA
>OMLP01006705.1:1734-15108 GCA_900302685.1 Spondyliosoma cantharus | reverse complement strand
AGAAGAAGAAGAGTCGAGGAGTGGAGAATGAACTGAGGAGGAAGAGGAGGAAGAGGAGGAGGAGAGGAGCCGTTCATTCTCATTGATCCAGTATCGAGGTATTGATTCAGGCCTGGCGTTTTTATTTTGTGTGTGTGTGCGTGTGTGTGAGAGAGAGAGTCATCAGCTGTTGCCATGAGAACCAGCGTCTCACCTCCCACGTGGGGAACCAGCTCTGCCAGCCTTCAGACTGAGGCGGCTGCAGTTGGTCTCACGGATGACATCACGTCCGTAAACGCGTCACAGATGAACGTCAGGTGTCAAACACATCCCTGACAACACGTGTTCCACCTTGTCCTGACTTAACTTAAGAGTTTAAACGATCTGCAATTAGCGTTGAAGCTGGTTTTGTGTTTCAAAAATGTGTTATGTCCAGAATTAAAGATAATAAATGTGAAGATTTCTCATCGTGATTTTCCCAGAAGCTGAATTAACGTCCAAAAACCCCCAAAAAATCTTCACTTTCTGTCATAAATAACAAAGAAAAAGCGGCAAATTCTCACGTTTAAGACGCTGAAACAGGAAATATTTGAGATTTTTGCTTTAAAAAAAAATTATTTAAATGGCGAAATCTCTCTCCTTCCATCGACTAATCGATTAATCTGCTTCGAATCTGTCAGAACGTTTAATCCGAGGAAACTCTCTCACGACAAACCAGTGAGCCGACTTCTTGATGCTGGTACTGGATGTCTCGTACATCAATGTCATCAATTATCTTGATCTGTTCTGATTAGACGAAATCAGAAAAAAACCCAGTCTGGTTAATCTGCACGTTAAACTTTGCTGTCTTTCCAAAAGAGTTACAGTAAAGTTTATTCTGACATCAGCAGATGGAGTTAAAACAGATTTAAGAGGATAAGAAGCTCAGCGACGAGAGAGAGAACAGTCACTGGTTCTGGTTCTGGTTCTGGTCTCTCTCTCTGGCTCGACTCGTCTTGTCATCGCTCTCCACTGGTTTCATGATTCAGCTCTGAAGATTGTAAATGGTTAAAAAAGAAAAGGACCTCCTCGGAGCTCAGCGCTCGCTCGCTCCACCAGATGGATGTGTTTCAGATCCCAGTTACAGCCAAGTTGGCGAGTCGGACCCAAATGTGGTTTCATGATCTACGGCGGGTCGGGCCGCTGATGGCACGCTCGTGGGAATTTGTGCCGACTCAGACATTTCTAAGCATCAGCACTGAAGTTGTTGTCGCTGTATTGTCATGATGTGTGTTTTTTTATCCCCCTCGTGCAGTAAAGATGCAGCCGGCTGCTGCGGTTCTGACTCTGCTGAGTGTTTTCTTCAGCCTCGACCGCCTGACGGCGGCTCATCGGTCCAAACCCGACCAGACGAAGCACCAGAATGACGGGAACGCTCAGAGCGACGAGGCCGGAGAGAAGAAGAAGAACCAGCCGCACATCTTGTTCATCCTCATCGACGACCAGGTGAGAGATGCTGTGAATCTCTCGTGGTGTCTCTTATTTCACACTAAAATCCAAAAACTTCAAATATTTGATCGTGTTTGACATGAAAAGATGATTTCTAACACATAGTGCGGCATAAATCCAGCTGTTGGTGCTGATATTGATCAAATTATGGGCTTCATTTTGTAATTTAAAAGTTTTTTATGGCGCAAAATTAGAAAAGAAAGTCAAAAAATAACTACAAATTTTGGTCAAACTGAAAAAAACTCATCCAAATCAACTTCAACGTCAAGAATTAAAACCCTGATTTAACCGTCAGTCGATCAATTGAAAGATCAGTTTACGCCAAAACATCGGTCAGAGTTCAGTCGAGTTTAATTGTCGGGTTCAGTTCTTCTTCGCACACCAACTAAAAGCAGAATGTCTAATTAAAAAACACACAAACCACGAAAAAAAGAAATGCACATCAACAAAGTCGAGATGACCAAAATTAAAGAGTGCGCGCCTCCATCAGTTTGTCTTCTTCCCCGTTAAACAGCGACCGCCGCCGTCGATGAACATCTGCCCGGCGTGACTCAAGACGAGGTCGACGGTTAAAAAGTTTTATTCGGTCGCCGCTTTCCCGCCACGCTCGCCAACGCACAGGCGAACGAATGAAACGCGCCGTTAGCTCGAGTAAAATGGTGGATTTCTCTCAACGTCAAACAGTTGGAGTTGTTTTTTTCTTTCCGAGAACCGTGTGAACGTCGCTGCGATCGATCTGAAACGCTCTTTCTACCCGACAACAGGGTTTCAACGACATCGGCTACCACAACCCGACCCTCAAGACTCCGACTCTGGACAAGCTGGCGGCGGAGGGCGTGAAGCTGGAGAACTACTACGTTCAGCCCATCTGCACGCCGTCACGCAGCCAGCTGCTCACCGGCAGGTACGGAAGCGTCTTTATGTTTTATTATTCCATCATTTACGTCTGCGTTTGTTGTTTGATTTTGATTGATTCAGTTTGAGCACAGCTAATGATTTCTTTCAAATCTATTAGTTTGTTGTTCACTTTTCAACTGTTCTCAGTCCAAAGATTTCAATTTACAGATGTGAAACAAAGAAAAATAGCAAATTATCACTTTTTTTTTTTTTACTGAAAATGTGACTTAAATCAATTATCTGATTATCAAAAGACTAATTGATTAGCTGCAGTACTGAGTCGTAAATCTTGAGCCTTATTTTATCCCTTTGATTGTCAGATTGTCAGAAAAAAGAGGATCAATATTCTCTTTCAGCATGTTGTGATTACAATTCATGTCTCAGAAGTGAAACCAGAACAGTTGTCAGAGTCCGAGGCGGCTCCGGTTCAAATGAGGCGGCTGCTCTGAGTAATCTGATTATCGATTAGGCAACCTCGCGCTCTGAGAGGAAGCAAACGAGTCGCAGGTTCCGGGCCGTGAGCCAGTCAGTCTGTCTGGTTTCTTCTCAGGTATCAGATCCACACGGGACTTCAGCACTCCATCATCAGACCCAGCCAGCCGAGCTGCCTGCCGTCACACATGGACACTCTGCCCGAGAGGCTCCGCGAGGCCGGCTACGCCACGCACATGATCGGGAAGTGGCACCTGGGCTTCTACAGGTGAGACGTCATGAACTCTCGCGGTGCGTGCTGACAAATACGTCGCTCGGAAGCTCAAACGTCAGATTTTTATCGTTTTGTTTTTGTCGTCGAGCTCAAAACAAACTAGTTTTGTACCTCACGCGACATCAGGAACATGGTGGCGGTGTTGTTCTGTGTCTGTGTTCCTGAATATGTTTGACATTCATCTGTAGGTTCATGGATGCAGATGTGTCATCCACAGAGTCGTGACCCACTTCATCAGACGCACGTGTGCTTTTCATTTACGACACAGCCGCACCGACACTTCCCTTCAAAATGTGGCAAAACTGACATGAATCTGACATGAACAACGGTGTGGACGAGGGAAGAAGAGAGCTTCAAACCCTGCCGCTGACTTTCCTACAGCCTCCTCCGAGCGAAGAGCGTGTCGATGTCAGATTGTTGGTTTTGATCCGTCGCGGTTGCAGCCGGACTCGGCCTCGTCTAATCCGGCGCTGGAAAAGCTTCGGGCGGTTTTCAGGCGCTGTGGTCAAGACCAAGTCTGAGTTCTTTAACCTCTAACACGCAACTGACCCGCCACGTGGACGAAAAACTCACAGATCACATGCATGTATATATATATTGTATTCATGCTGAAGGCAGCCATGTTTCTGTGGATCCCTGAGTTGTGTGAGCGCTTAGCACACATACGGCACGACACGCATTCCTGCAGATTTCACACTGTAAAACACAGAGACGTGCAGGAGAGGAGAGCCAAACAATGCAAACAATGAAGGTTCAAAACTTTACAAGCTTTGCAAATGTTTCCTCAAAGACACACAAAGAGAAAAAAAAACAAAAACAATGAATGTAACCAGATTATACCTTTTGTAAGCTGCTTGTTTATAACAGTGATTACGTTTGTTTTCTCCAGGAAGGCCTGCCTGCCCACCAGGAAAGGTTTCGACAGTTTCTTCGGTTCTTTAACAGGAAGTGTTGATTATTACAGGTAAAAAAAACAAACAAACAAAGCATTTGATTTTGATTTTCGTCGCCCCCTGTTTTCCATTATCCGCGTCTACAACTCTGATTTTTCACCATCTGTCCTCAGTTACGGGTCCTGCGACGGCCCGGGGTTATGCGGGTACGATCTGCATGAAAACGAGGGCGTGGCGTGGGGCCAGGAGGGGAAATACTCGACCACGCTCTTCACACAGCGAGCTCGTAAGATCCTGGAGAGTCACGACCCCACGGAGAGGCCGCTGTTCCTGCTGCTCTCCCTCCAGGTATCAGAAAAGATGTCAATAAAAAAGTGTGTACGTAGGGAAAAGGATTCAAGTTTGAGCCGCTCAAAATGAAAAAGGACACGTTTTCAATTAAACGTACAGGGAGTAGTTTGAGGGAAAATAGGTCAGACGCTCTCCGGGCCCGACATGTGTTTCGATGCAGCGACGGTTTACGTCGGGATGTGGAGACTCTGACATGTGGGAATAACAGCGAGGCCACATCAAAGTGTTTGTTTGTCTACGAGCATCAGAAAAGTTCTGCTCGTATGGACCAGAACCGAACGCGGGCCACACAGACCGACGCTTCAAACTCAGAAGGAACTGATTTTTTTTGTGTTTTTTTTGTTTATTGCTTGAGTTTTCTGGGCAGCTGTGTTGATTTGATGTCACAGCTCCGGGATGAAAAGGTTTGTTGCCCCGACAAGAAATGTCAAAACCAAAACAGAGGACTGGTTTTATTTGATTTCTTCTCTCTGCCCTCCTGCCAGGGAGGAAAAATCAAATAAACAGTCCTAATTTCAACTTCCAACTTCCAACTTATGCTCCAGCGGTTCGTGTCGTAGTGGGTTTCCGGGTAGATTTCGACGTCGAGGAGCAAACTCTGGCTGTATTTCTTAAAATGAGCAGTGTGTAAATGAAAACTGTGAGTGTTTTTCAAAATAAAAGCATCTTCCTTGAATCAAAATAGCCGGTTATATCATAATATTTTAGTTTTTAGCGAGAAATGAAGCGTACAAGTGGAATTTTGGGCATTTCTATCACCTGCTGTGTATTTTACTTTGAAAAGCACCGTGTATTTCTTTAAAGGGACAGCTCACCAACAAATCAGATCAATTCAAAACATATTTTTTCTCTTAGCTTATTTAGATTTGTTTAGATTTATCAAGGTTGTGAGTTTTGAAGATATCAGACGTAGAGATTTCTGCCGTCTTTCACATATAATGGAAGCGGACAACATTTGGCTCGTGGTGCTTAAAGCAGCAACAACAAGAAAACGTCTCTTTCCAGAAACCATGACCCAGTTACTAAAGATAATCCAGAGACCTTAGTGTGAGTAGTTTCGTGCAGGAGCTATTTTTCTTCTCTTATCACCGAGCAGAAGAAAGCGAGAGGCGAGGACGACGGCATCATGAGCTGCGTTTACACGGATTCTAATAGTCCAGGCAGAACGAAAAATGCTCCGTATAAACACCTCAATCAGAATAAACAGGCCCAAACCAATCAAAATAAAGATTCTCACATGTAAATGATACAACCTGAGTACTTCCCGGCTGTGTTTCGTCTGTCTTCTAAGTCAAACAGTTTGTTTTTGACCAGAAACTCTGAGAGAACTGAGCACAGACGACGACAGACGTGGAGCCGATCAAACACGCTCCAAAAGAGATAAAAATAGCTACAAGGAAGACGAATGCATGCCGTAAAAATGACTTCTGTGTACCACACACAGCTGTTTTAGTTACATCTGTTGTTGAATGTAAACACCAGACTGTTGGTCCCATCACATGGACGCAGCTGAACGGAAATCTTCAATCGGGATGAAGAAACATTGTCCCTGTCAGCACGTTCACATCCCACACGGTCGTCTGGATGGATAAACAGATGTAAGTCGCTGTGTAAATGTTCTTCCCGCAGGCGGTTCACACGCCTCTACAGACTCCCAAGTCCTACATCTACCCTTACCGAGACATGGTGAACGTCGCCAGGAGGAAGTTCGCCGCCATGGTGTCCACGGTGGACGAGGCGGTCCGAAACGTCACCTACGCCCTGAGAAAGTACGGATACTACCGGAACAGCGTCATCATCTACTCCACCGACAACGGGGCCCAGCCGTTCACCGGGGGGAGCAACTGGCCGCTGCGAGGCCGAAAGGTAGAAATGACTCTCAGCTAAGTTACTTCTCTGATTCCAGCTTCTTAAATGTGAATATTTTCTTCCTCTGCGACAGTAAACTGAATATCTTTGGCTTGTGGACAAAACAAGACATTTGGAGGATGTCGTCTCGGGATTTGAGAAACACCGATCGACATGTTTCAGCATTTTAGACGTTGTTAGTCGCAGCCTTAAAGGTCCAATTTGTAAGAAAGATGAGTTTCATGCCCAACTGGTCAAATACCGGCGCTTTGGGATGGCGGCCAACGGGACCTACGATCCCAACAAAGTCTTTGACAAGTTGGAATGAGACTCAAAAAATGTCCAGGCAATGTGATAAAAATGATTTAGTGAGTATATGAAGAAGCTCTCAGGTAATGTTAACTAAACATCCTGACTGTGTCTCCAGGGGACGTACTGGGAAGGTGGAGTCCGCGGGGTGGCGTTCGTCCACAGCCCGTTGTTGAGACGCAGGAGACGAGTCTCCACAGCTCTGCTGCACATCACCGACTGGTTCCCCACTCTGGTGGGCCTGGCCGGGGGAAACATCAGCCGGGTCAGTGGAACTTAACTCAGTCACGAAAACATACGTAGTGATTTCTTCATCTTTCCTTTTTTAGCATGTTAGCTTTGTGCTTTGTTGCGTGTTTGTCTCTGATAGTGAAAACAGGACTGCGAAGCTCAAACACTATTAAAAAAATCACTCAACATTTAATCGTTCTGCAGAACAGACGAGATTTTAAGATGCGTTCCTCCCCTCGGCCACCCAAGCTACTGATGAGCTATGACTTCACCCTGCGAGAGTTTACGTTACGTTAAGCCGACCCGCTGGGCGTCTCCCACCGATTATAAATCAATACGTACGTTTGTTTGTCGTCACGGTGAGGGCTGAACGTGCATTCATCATCTCAGACTCTGCTGAAGTTCAGGTTGCAGCGCTGCCGTCAAACTGTCGTGCAGATTCATGTGCTCTTGACCTCTTATGATAAGTGCACCGCTACTTTCAAACAGTGGCCACAAAGAGTCTTTGTGTTTTAGTTCAGACAGATTCATTTTAGTGGCGTGTCGGTGAAGTGTGTGTACAGCTCCCAGAGTGCTTTGTTGGCTCAGCGTGCGAGTAGTTTTCTGCCGCCAAGGCAGATAAGGAAGGCGAGCTTGGCTACAATCTAAAAGATCTGACTAATCCAGAAACTGGATAACTTCTAATACCAAGGGAAATGTATTATTATTTAATCCTGTGAGGTAAATTTCCGAGTATTTGTCCTGGAAACATTAGTGCAGGCCTCGGAGTGACCTGTCATTAGTCTTTTCTTCGTATTTTCTGTGATGAATGTGTTTTATGTCCCTCTCAGAGTCACGGCCTCGATGGTTTTGATGTTTGGCCCGCCATCAGTGAAGGGAAGGACTCGCCTCGTCAGGAGATCCTTCACAACATCGACCCTCTGCACAAACCTGCACAAACCATGAGCTGGGAGGCCAACAGACAGAGAGCGTCAGGTGACTAACAACACGAAAATAAAGCGTTAAAAGGTGAAGTTAGCCAAAGTCGAAGGTTTGTGGGGAGTCAATACGTTCGATTATGAGCTTATGAGACACTGACCCGACTTCTCACTTGATTTATTACCTCAGTAAACAGTTTAGGAATGAGATTATGGTCTTAACTGCAAGTGTTCATTTAGTTAATTGGTCCCAATTAGAGTCAAATAGACGATAGATCGGGGTGTGATGACACGTCGCTACAAAAGTGTGTCCTCAGGGGCTCGTCAGATCCAATCAGGATAGAAAATCAAAGATGGCAACGGCCAAACTCCTGAAATTGAGGGTTTTAAATGGTCGTCCACAATCCAATGGGTGACATCACAGCGGCTTTACTCTTGGGAAAAACAGAAGTTCAGATAAAAAGGAAACATGGTGAAGAGGGACGTAAGGAAGGACGACATGTAAGCAGTATTTTGTATGCCAGCCGGAGGATCTCGCGAGTCTTCACTTCATATTTCTCATTCTTGTGTTTTCTTTTTGTAACATGTCAGGAAACAAACCGGAAGGCCCGGCCTTTAAGAAACCAAAGAAGAAGAAGGCCCCGAAGCAGAAGTCAGCGTTCAAGTTAAAGACCAGCAAGAAGTCGAAGCCCAAACCTAAATCAAAGCCTCTTCCCAAACTGAAGGTTAATCCTCTCCAGAAATCCAAACTAAAACCCAAACTCAAGACCAGAAACTTCCCTCAGAACCAGAAACTGACACATTACAAGCCGTTCCTGATGTCCAGTGGTGCTCCGTCAGCGTCGGGAACATCCCGCCCAAAATCCTTGAAGCCTCAGGTCCAACCACGAGCAAAGTCGAAATCCAGACGGACCACATCCCAGAAACAGAACCTGTCCCGGTCTAGACCACCTCACCCCAAATCCAAGAGACAGCTTAAATTACTCTTAAAGTCAAAGTCCAGACAGACATTTTCCAAATACCAAAACACGTCCCAGTCCGGTACATTGCTGCCCAGAACTCATCACACGCCCCAGTTCCAGCTCCAGTTGTTCCAGCCGGTCTGGGACACGTCAGTCCAGGCTGCCATCCGAGTCGGAGACTGGAAGCTGCTGACAGGAGACCCAGGCCACGGAGACTGGGTCCCCCAACAGGTACCGCAGCGCATTTAGACCCATTATAATACGATTAATTTTTACTCCAAATGAATAAATAACAGTAAATGTTGATCCTCAGGTTCTCTCCACTTTCCCTGGTTCCTGGTGGAACCTTGAACGCTCCGTCGCGTCCTTCCACAAACCCTCCACCCACAGAAACGTCTGGCTGTTCAACATCACAGCCGACCCGTGCGAGCGGCGGGACCTGTCAGACCAGAGGCCAGACGTGGTCCAACAGCTGCTGGCCCGACTCGCCCACTACAACCAAACAGCTGTGCCGGTTTATTTCCCTCCCGACGACCCTCGAGCCAATCCCAGCCAGCACGACGGGGCCTGGGTGCCCTGGGTGGACGAGGAGGAGGACGAGGAGGGGAAATATCAGGGAGTGTACAAGAAAGGTAGGAACAGCCGGAAGAAGAAGAAGAAAAAGTGCCGCGTGTGCAAACTGCAGACTTTCTTCCTGAAACTGAACACCAGGATGATGTCCAATCGGATCTGAGGTGACAGTCAGACGCGTTCTGAAGATGTTGTGTGTTGTTTTCATTGTTACGTCATCGTTCCTGGACCGAAGTGGGGAACAGGTGAGTTGACTCCTCTTCGCTCAAATGAAGCGAAACTCTTCGAAACACTTCCTACAACACGTCTTTTCACGGGCTCGAATCAAGAACCGGTTCCAGTTGAGTTAAAATTGTCTGATCTGGTGGAATCGTCTCTTTTTTTATCTGTGGCGGCATGTTTTTGTTTTTTTTTCCAAACGGTGACGTCAGACTTGTGCGTCTACACTGCTGGAAAGGAGTCACGGCGGAGAGGAGGACACGAAGAACGACGATAACAGTGCTGATAATTCAACTTAAGGGTTCCAGGAACGCCACGTGTTTGACGCCGCTGCTTCCTGGCCGAGCAGCCGTGTAAACATCACGTGTTTTAATAAAATCAGCACCACGCAGGCCGGCTGAGCAGAATTGTTTAAAAAACGAATGCTGTACTTTGGGTGACAGCCACCGTGACTCACCCGTCAAATGTGTTCGGACTCAAGAGATAAGAAAACAGCTGCATCGATGTGGAAAAAAACCTTTTAATCCCACCAGAAAATTCATCTGGAATCAGTCAGGGAATCAATAAAAAAGTACAGATTAGCAGAGTCATTAATTGCATCGGTATCTTGTTCATTCCTCTCCTTATTTTCTACGTCTTTCTGTAAAAATCAAGTCAAAACTGATAATTTTTTTTACATTCAAAAGCATTTCTTTGTCATTTCTAATAAGTTGACCTTTAAAGGTTCAGTTCACTCAAATCACAACATATTTAATCACTCATCCCTGTGATATCTGGTCATGCAGGTGCTGTAGTTTCTGTAATTTCCAACTAAAACTATTGTAAATTGGAGTGTTGTTGAGATAAATGCAGGGATAATAAGTTCATACTTGTGCCGAAAAAGTACAAAATCTCAACACAAGAATGTGAAACTATCTGAAATACAAGAGCAGAAAGTGAGCAGGAAAATGTTTTTGTACATTTGTGTGAACTGACCCTTTAACTTGTTATCTGTCCTGGTGATGAGCTGGTTTTCAAACCGCTGGTCGTCACTGTTTTGATTGCTGTTACTGTCACATGATTTATTGTGTGATTTTATAAACTGTGTGTCGACTGTTTACTTATAATTATAATCTGACAGAGTTCTGATCTGAGGACCGACACTGTGTGGCAGTAAAGTGTTTTTTGATTATTTTGACACTGTAAATCATTTTAATATGTTGTTTCTTTAACTTTGAGCGCGATGGAGCAGAGAGCCATTGTTTTTTAAAGAGTCTGTGTGAAGTGATGAACACAGATTTAATGTGTTTACACCAACAAATCATCCGTTAACGTCCCAGATCTTTTGTTTTGAAGCAGATGTTTACTTTTTACAGTGAAAGTGTTTGATCATGAATATTATTTCTATAATTATATAACTGTTTTCGTCTCTTGATTCAAAGAGGTTTTAATATTTTGACATTTTTTAGGGACACGTCCCAGTGAATGATTCTTAATGTTTGTTAGAAACACTTGTGATGTGCTGGTTTTCTTTTCTTTACTGTGGCTGGCAGACGTTTGGATGCCGTGGCTGTTTGAATGTACCGTCAATGGCAAACGTATGTTGACTTTTTAATTCAAAGTTTGTGATTTTAAAGGTATCGTGATCTAGAAACTGAGACTGGCATGTCTTTATTGTTTATGAGGATTTTGTAGGTGCTGTGTAAATACAGTGAAAGCATTAAAGAGCTCAATCAACAAACGCACACAGGATTCAGAAACTGTGCCTTTAAACGAGCCGTCAGGACTTCCGTAAGGTTGTGATGTCACAACTGCACCGTCGGAGGAACACGGAGAGAGCTGTGTGAGAGCCGACCAATCAGAGCAGACTTTGCTTTTCGGGGAAGGTGGCCATAAAGAGATAGAAGCTCAGACGGAGGGTGAATAGAGGTGCTGCAGCAATGGACAGTATTCGAAAGGCGGCCATTTTCCTCTGATGTCACACTCAGGATGGGACGCTGCAGTGTGGTACTGATGAGTTCCAGTCCAACTAATAGTTATCATTTAACCTCTAATTGATCAGCAACTTAAAGATGGACGGTGAAAACGCGGGGAGGTATTATTCTGTATATTAGCTAACGTTAGACAGCTAATGTTAGCATTCAACCACGTCTTAGCTAACAGTACTTTGTGATTACGCTAAGAGTGTGTTGAGATACGAGTCCTAAATTAAATTAAAGGAATATCAGCACGCATCTTGGGCACATTTATTTAAGCCTGGAAGTGAAACACACTGGATGTGATCAAACAATAATGTTCGGTAGGAGGTGCTAACGGAAGCTAATGGGTGGATTTATCTTGAAATATGGCCCGATGCCCCTCCAGATGTTCACTGTCATCGTTCCAGATGTTCACTGTCATCGTTCTAGAAGTTGTTGAATAATCGAGAAGTGATGAACTTACAACAATTTGTCAGATTTCCTACGTTTATATGACTTAAAACCACCAGCACTCGTGACTTCAGAGGAAAATGAAAACCTCTATTCCTGCTCTGGTTGTACTGTAACGACTTCTCGGTTTAAGGCCCAACAGTCCACTTTATCTGCAACAAATCGTACTCACTCGTAGATACTAGACACCTAAATGCACCTGATTTTGTTGAATCAAGGTTTGTGTATTATTCCCGAAGAAATGAACAAAAATGTCAGAAAATCTTGCAAAAAAAAGTTTTTGGATCCATCCCCTTTTTTTCCGGCTCCACACAAGTTAATGCAGTTTATCGTGGGCCGAGACTCGTCCTCGTCAAATTGTCATGGAAGTCCGTTCAGTAGTTTTTGTTGTATCAGCTCCTCGGCTGAATGAACCAGCTGAACATGAAGCAGCTTCCTCTCCCTCCACCGATGGATTCAAGAAAACGCGTCACAGAAAGTGTTTTACCTGCGTTAGAAAACCTCTTTGAAGTGAGATGTTGGGTTTTCTCCGTTTGAGCAGGACACCTAACCTCTAAATATTTCAGTCTGTTTGCTCAACATCCAGCGCCACGACAGTCTGAGCGTGCAGCCGAGCGGCCCTGAGAGAACGCTTGATTTCTCCGCCCTGAGTAAATAAAGGTCAAATAAAATTTACTGTGCCTCTGTCCTCTTTATGTTGGCTGGATAGAACACACCATTCATGAAAGCAGCTACGGTATGTGTGTTTCAGTTAGAAGTATTTGAAGTATTTTCCAGGTCAAGTCACAAATCTTCAGAAGTCATTTACGGGCATTTAATGTCTCTGAAGCATTTGGATGGTTATTTTCAAAGCTGGTTGAGTTAAATGGAGTCTCTTCACTGCACAGATTCACTAAACCTGACGTACGTACGGTCGTGCAAAGCCTTGTAGAGCTGCATCAGGCGATAGAAAAGAAATTAAATGCAAACTATTTTTCGATAATTGATTGTTTTGCCGGTTCCAGCCTCCCTTATGTAAAGATTTACTGCTTTTCTTCGTTATTTATGATAATAAATGAGGACAAAAGATGCAATTTGAAGATGAAACTTTGGCTTCTAGGAGCATTTTCCCTTTTTTTATTACAGATATTAAACAAGTAATTGTGAAAATAAGATGAAGATTCATCTGTAGTGACAATAATCAGTAGTTGCAACTATATCGTTTTGGCATTTCACCGTTTCCAAACTTGAGACTTAAATGATTTTGCTTCCATATCTCAGATAAGTCAAATATCACAGGAATCAAGTCTCTGATCCTCGTTAAATGACTTTAGGGTCAAAGTCAGATGAGTCTCAAGTCCAGTGTTGTAAAAAGTACCAACAAGCCAAACTTGAGTCAAAATATTACTTTAGAAAAACTAATGCAGCTTGTTATATGAAAAGTAACAAGTAGCCAAAGTTATTTAATCAATGTAGTGAGTACAAAGTATTTTCCTCTAAAATGTGGTAGAGTGGAAGTATAAAGTACCAGAAAATGGAAACACTCAAACCTCAGAACTGTATATCAGTACTTGAGTAAATGTACTCAGTTACATTCTGTCACTGCTCTGATTGTTT
>OMLP01006700.1:3283-35264 GCA_900302685.1 Spondyliosoma cantharus | reverse complement strand
TTTTTCTAAGATCCAGTAACGTCTCAGAATTGTGTGACTCAAGTGTGTGTGCGTGCGTTTGCCCAAATGTTTGTCTATTTCATACATGAGCAGATGTTTTCCACCACAGTAAAATTCAAATGATCAGTTTGTGCTGCATTTGCTTTCAGCAGAAATGTTATTGGCTCTCAGTTTAATAGACTCAAGAGATGAACAAGAGTGGTGTTAAAGAAATGTGTTTCAGCAGGCAAGTCTGTGCCTGTCCACCTCTTCCTGTGTACTGCGAGACCCTCTGCAGAAGGACTCCAGTCTTTTCCTTTGATTGTGACGGGTTGAGAGCGGCTGGATGGGGCTGAGGTCAGGGGTCATGTGGGTGCCAGGCTGATGACTTTAGTGGTGAGACTTTCCAGGAACCAGCATGCTCCACATTCTCAAGACATGACGGAGGAGCTGTGTTGTCATTTAATGTGTTTTTGTAACGTTGGTGTTGACTTAAGTATCTCAACAACAACTGGATTGAAACTTTGTCCAGACATTCATGGTCTCTAAAGACTGAATCTCTTTACTTTTCTGGTTTTGGGTGCAATGTCTCGACAACTATTGACGATCGATTGCTATAACATTTGGTAGCCTGCACACATTCCTGTCACCATAAGGCTGAAATGGTGGTCAGCCGGCCTCTGGTGAAATCATACACTTCAAATTTAATTAGTCCAACACATTTGTTGAAGTTTATGACTAAATACTTGCAAAACTATGCCTTTCAGCTGTACTTTGCGTTGAGTGCTAATCATCAAATGTTAGGATGTTTACACTTTTGGATAGTGAGCATGGTTAACATTATAGGCCTACCTGTTTAATATGTTAGCATCATCATCATGAGAGTTTTGTGATGAAGGAATTCACATTTAGCTGAAATCACTGCTGCCTGGGCATAAGTTATCAAGCTAACGCACTAAGTTAAGATGGTGAACATGTACATTATACCTGCTTAACATTTTAGCATTGTCATCATTAGAATTTTGTCATTATAGCATTAGCATTTACCTCAAAGTGCAGCTGCCTGTGCATTGGTTAGTATGCTAACATGCTCAACTAAGATGGTAAGATGCTTTAAACATTGTATTTGCTCAACATATCGGCATTGTAAGCATTACACTTTTGTCATGATAGCAATTACTTCAAATAAATCTTGCCTGGGCATCTGTTAGCATGCTAACAGACTAAACTAAGGTGGTGAAGATGCCAAGGTATTAGCATTGTCATTGTGAGCAAAATTTCTAATGAAAGCGTGATATTGACCTCAACTCAGCACTGCCTGGGCATCAGTTAAGATCGTAACGCTAAACTTACCTTAACATGTTGTAAGGAAAGCCTTAGCATTTACCTCAAAGCACTGCTTGACCTAAGCACAGCCTCACAGACCTGTTAGCATGGCAGCAGACAACTGTTGCTTTATAAGATACCATCAGGCAGGATTTAGGTGACCCTCAGTAATTTGTCCACCAAAGACAAATGCTAGGAACATTTGACACCCGGCAATGTGACTTTCAGACTATATTTCTGGGTAAAAGATCATAAAAAAGTCTTATAGCCTCATCTCGTAAGAGCTACGCACATCTTGGATCACAATCCGTGGAAAACTCAGCTCAGGACTTTCCAGCTGTCCATTTTGTCATGAAACTTTGGTGTGTTTTATTATACATCTGCAAATCTAGATGTAAAGAGATGTCGTCAAAAGGCTTACCAGGCCACTAGTGTGGTTAAGAGGAGTCACGGTAGTGAGAGTGGTACACCCAGTTCTGCTTTGCTTCATAAATGACACTTTGTGGGTTGTGTTGATAACACGGCAGGGCAAAACCACTCGAGCGCAACGTGTTATCTACGTTGTGGTTTTGTTCAACATAAATTAAAGTTGGATCGTGTAAGTGATGCTGCTGGGCTCGAGTCATCAAACCAGCACATCTTTGCTACGATAATACGGAGGACAACGCAGTCAAACTCTTACCCTAGAAATAAATACATACAAAACTAAAGCCACGCTAATCCCTTACAATCATAAATTCCAACCTGGCAATAATATGCGCCATGTGTTTTCCCTTGAGGCTTTAAATATGGTTCCAGCAAGGATTTCCATCCTTCATTATGAAAAGCTGCTTCCACTTTACTCCTGCCCTACATTGTTCTTTGTTAGAAGGGCAACCCTCGCATGCCTCTGCTGAGAGAGGCACTGAGACCACGAGCAATGTGGGTGCAGGTGAACGCAAACTAATTGACCTCGGTTGAGTGCAAGCCTGTCCATTCGGTTAAGACAGAGTAGAAGTCTGTGCCCCTATGATTGGGCCTATTTTGAGAAACTGAACTCTCACAAGCCACAAAAACTAAATCCTGGCCTAAATTCTCCATGGTGTGTGATAGGTAGGCAGCAAGAGGGACAGAGGACAGAACTGGTCCAGATGCGGGCAGCCTGTTTACAATCTTACACTATTTGCTTGTCTGTTGATAACATCGTTTAGATTCCATTTCCTGTTCTAGCAAATCCTGCATGGCCACACACCGAGAGCCCCGGTGTCCTTGTGGATCTGTGTGTGCGTCACATAATGTTTCTGTATGAATGAGAAAATGTGTGTGCTCTACCTTGTAGACTCAACAAGTGGCATTTCTATCAGTGAGAAAGTTGTTTTATAGCTTCATTGTGACTTTTACAGTGACTGTTTCTCAAAACAAAAACGTACTCGGCTCTGAGACTTACAGCAGCACCTGAGGCCACGATCGGAGAGATTGCACTGTGGGAGGTGAAAATAATCACCTCCACTTCTTTGAAAAAGAGCTCATATCCTGTGGAGAAAGAGCCTTTTCCACATCCCTTGAGAATGGCTTTAACATAATCAAAGCATATATGATTGACTGACTGACATCAGACAGAATCAAAGTGATGATCTAATTGTGGTGCTTTGCCCGCACAGATCTGATATGTTGTTTCTAATCAACATGAATGGCATAGACATTTCTGTTTCTGCAAGTGTTTTAAATCCTTCATGCGACTGGCACGTGACCAAGAATGTGTGCTTTGTCAGCACCACCAAGGCAATATTATTCAAAAGAGACAATGGTTTATAATTCTGGCAACCGTGTCAGCTGGGCTTAAGACATCTTCAGCTTAAAGCACAACAAGAACACAATAGAGAGAAAATGAGAGAGTTGATGTACTGTAACCGGCAATTAAGGGAAACACTTCAGTTTGAAATATCCAAGCACATAAAACAAGGAAAAACATTTTTACAGAAGTGTGGGAAGAGTAAGAGAGTAGAGTAAGAGTTCATAATCATGATATCGACTCCAGCGTCAAGTCGGACTTTGTTGCTTCAGAGTTAAAGCTTTTAAAAAGCTAAATAATGGAGGACCTTTATTGTGAGGAATTTATAGGAAATGAAGCCTGTTTAACACCATATAAGTTGCACTTTGTTACAAGAGGCTAACTCTGTTGTTGTGGAAATGCAACTCAGTGCCACGCTGGGCTGATGTGCCGAATTAAAACGAGTCAAGCCAATCCAATCCAGTATGGAAAAGCCCCATCGGTGAGACTGTATCGAGGTACAGCGATCAACATGCTGATTATCATTATCAAAGTAATTGAAAAATTGGTAGTCTTGACCTGATGATGTAGATGTAGTTAACTTTGATGATATTAGGGATGAGCATGTCTGCACCAAATCAGCCCTTACTATTGTTGTTGAGACATTTCAGTCAAATCCACAAATCAACCGCATGGTGGCTCTAGATGAAAACTCAGGGGATTAACAAACTCAGTTGGCTTCAATCTCTGATGACAATAAATGTCTGTACAAAAATCCATAGCAATCCATCTAATAGCTGTTAAGATATTTCAGTCTGAACCAGTGAAGTGGGCTGACCACTGAAGGTCTGTACTCTAAATGTAGCTTCACTGAATGATGGAGAGGCTGTTTGGCCAACTAAACAATGGCACACAATTAATCCTGAAACTGTCTAAACAACAACAAAACCACCAGCAGCACCAGACTCCATGTGGAATAAGTGTTTCTCTGCGCACGCCCCCTGACAGTGAATGACTGACAGCAGCTAATGCCTCCGAACCAGCCATCCTGAAACACTTAGACACAGAGATAGCCATCGGCATCCCTCAGTCTGCGTGGTGCAGCAGCCCACCTGGCAATGGTTTCGGATGAGGTCATGCTAGGTCACGGGCGAATCAACACACTTTCTACTGTACGATCGAAACACTGGCCCCCTTCCTCGAAACAGCACCTCGAGAAATAAAAACATGTGCTGAGATTACCTGTCGAGGTGAAACAAGAGTCAGCATGAGATTAGCCTGGATTGGAGAAGATGTGTGTGGGCAGGAGGATGCATGTTTTGAGTTATTGCTTGTTGATATGTCCCACCTGAATCGACTTCCCTGTCCGTGTGTGTGCGGCCCTGTATGTGTACACCTCAGGCATGGGTTTGTTTGAGCATCTGCATACTCATGCATGAATGTGTGTATCTGCAAGTGTGTACTCTGATCTCCCTTTTGGGGTCGAGAGGTTACCGACTCTCCGGTCTAAGAAATAATTTTTCAGTGCTGACCCTCCAAAATGATGCAGATGATCCCTCAACCTTAGCACAATTTTTCTCCCATCAAATGTCTCTACCTCCCCAGCAAAGCACTCAAGCAGACAGAGACAAACTGTCCCTGGTTTTATTCTGCCAAACACCACAGCACAGGCTGAGAGGATCTCCTCTTCCAAGAATCTCAAACATTCGGTCTCTGGCAGCACAGACTTTCCACTCCACTTAAAATCGTATTTTCAGGGCTGTGACACTGGCAGGAAACAATGCCAGCTGCCACTTAAAATAGTTACCAGAGACGCTTCTGGACCTCAGTGAGCATTTTGAGACGTTTGTTGGATGGATGTCACCTGTAACTACAGAGGTGAGAGGCTGAAAGGTCTGAGGTTTCAGGTCTGGACTCTGCCCTGTTAAACTACTGTGAGGAAGTGGTTTGGCAAAGAGGGACACGGAGGAGGTCTGGAATTAGGCATCTGTTCACTACAAGACGTCTGCTTCTCTTTGCAGTCTGTGGTCAACAGACCCCTCTAAACATCTGACTTTGTTTCGGAAACAGCTCCATCCTGATGATGGAATAATGAAATAATCTGTATAACATCTAAAAACACAGTTGATCTAATTGGGCATGAAAGAAAACACAAAACAGATACATATCTCAAAAGGTCTAGAAATATCTGCACTAAAAGCACCACAAGTACTAAACAATTGTCTATGAAAAAGGTCTATCACGCTGTAGGGTGGCAAGCTTCAATTTGAAGCATGTTTTTTTTATCAATTCTGCATTAAATTGTTAGAAAATCAGGTCTCCACAATCACAAGCAGGACAAAAGTCCCTGTTAGGTATAAAAAAGTGATGCTGTAAGTCCTGGTGCTCGGATTATATCAAGGATCATAAGTTTTATTCAGTTCCGTGAGTCTTTTGGAAGAGGAGTTTTGGACAGACGTGTTGTAGGACATCTGTTCCAACCCCTGGGGCCAGCTGATCGAGCTGCCAGGCTGTCAAACGCTGCAAAGAGTTTTGGTTTGGACAAAGAAAGGTTTTGTCAAAGGTGACGCGGTGTGCGTTAAAACATATTCTTCCCTTTACGAGGACTTGTGTGGGTTCTTAAGCTGCTAAATGCTTCATTAGATTAGATAATAGTGACTTATACCACTTTTACACCAAAACTGACGAAATAGGCAATTGGCTCCCATCTCATTAACATTTTTCTTTCTTACTCAACACTTTTGTCATCATGAATGCAACAGAAAAAAAAGGAAAGGTAGGATGTAGCAGATCATATACATAAAAAAATAGCTAATCTCTGGTGGAAGATACCTTTTAAGCTGAGGTGACAACTGCTGTAAAGATAATATACAACATGTAGAACAAATATTTGAAAAATGATCCCCCTGAAGCCCGTCTTCCTGATTTCTGGAAATTCTCAAGCTGATGAATACATTTGTGTCTCCTGAAGTCTGATGTAGATTAATTTACAAATTCCAGACTCACAGTCTTCAAACACACATGCTGCTCATAACATCCTGAACCAGAACTTAAAATCAATGAGGAAATGAAGAGAGGAAAATGTCTGATACTAAACTTGAACAGGATTCAAACTATGAGTCAGGAGGCCCAGGAACACAAGTTTACTCATGAAACTCATGAAACGGCAAACAAGGTGCAAACAGGCGTAACGTTGATGCTGGCATCAAGATGTTTGCGTCTCGCTCTGTTTGATTCGAGTACGTTTTTGCTTTCAGACTTTATTGACTGCATGAATCTCTGGATCCAAACCATGTCAGTGAAATCATTATAATCTAAAATGTCAGGACTTCATCATGACTCCATACCCTCTTTTAAAGCATGAAAGCACGTTTTGGGCGTGACTCTGCAGGGATACTATTAATAAGAGTCTTTCTAAGGAGGAAAAGAAAATTACAAACTGACTGATGTTAACCCATGTACAGGCCGGGGAGGCCAGAGGTTACCCCACCCAGCTGTTTAACAAGAGGCCCACAGGCACAACTGGCCTATATTTCTATCAGTCTCCTTCCATCTATCACTCTCTGGAGAAACGTTGCATGACACAGAGCAGGCTCGACCAAAGTGTTGTCACAATGTCTGATTAATCAGGGTCAGAGTAGACGCTGAGGCCGAACAGGCATTAACACCGAACAAAGGTCATGTTCTGCTTCGCTGGGTTGTACTTCACTTAAAGGTACAACACGAGAAATCTGCAGGGACAGATTTTTGTAATTTACTTTCTTGAATTTACAGCTAGCAAACATTAGCAGAGCTTCGTAAAGATATTTTGACTTCACCTAGTTAGGTCATTTAAAAAATAAGGGCTCTTTAGTCTTCATACCGTTTCTCCTTGACGAGCACACATCCAAACCGATATAACTGTTAAGCTTTGGGATTGCAGGTTGCATCAGCCGCTCCCTGAAAGCGTCAGTATTAAACAAGTTGGGAAGGTGACTATGGCATTAATTATCTTACTAACAGGAGCTTTAAATATTGTAAACACAGGCTTTCAGTAGATGCCACAAAACCATCTATGTTTAAGTTCAATGGACATGGTCCTCCAGTGGTTGTAGTGATTATGGCGGGAGCACTGGAGGAAGTCAATGGAGGTAAAAGTCTGAATTTGAGTTCAGAGTGGATTGATGGGACAACAAAATGTCTGACTCTGCTTTGTGACCAGGATTTTCTGGTACTAGACCTAATTTTAACATAGAATATGATCTTTCTCTCAATCGAGTGCCTAAAGCCAACAACAACAGTTAATAGTAAAGGTTTTTAATGCATAGAGAAAGTCTTTTGTCATCATCGTTGTCATTGATGCCATCAGATCAGAAAATCTCTGTGTCGTTCTATGGGGGCATATGTATTTGGGCATCTACATTTGACGATTTGTTGGATCAAGTGTTCGATGTTGAGCAGGTGACTTAAGCTGTAGTGCTGGACAAAGACTTGGTTTCGTGCCAAATCATTCTGACCTTACTTCAATTAATTTATTAACCATGATCAGTTCATTAACATTATTTTGTCTAAACAGACCAACTCTGAATTTTCAACTCTTTCATACCTTCTTGAACTATTAAGAATGTTTTCAGTTTTTCCTTCCTCAGAAAGGAAATCTTAGAGCAACAGAGCTGTTATATTAATCTCCCCTTTAAAAAGATTTTCCTTTTGTCTAGAACTGAGTCATCCCACACACAGCTGCTAAAGATATAGAAAGACTGATCCATGTTTCATTTCCTTTTAAGAAACTCAATTGAAAAGCTTAATGGCTATATTTCCTAACCAGATTAAATACGCATCAGGTGCAGTGTTGTGAAATGGGAGTTTTAGATTATTAAAAATGCCTGCATCAATCAAAAGTAGTAAATCAGGGGGAAGAAAGGTCCAGTCACTGTAATGAGCTCTTTCCACTGAGTCACAGCTCAGATAACAGGATGTCCCCAGGGGGGGCGGGAAGGAAATCCCCTGCAAACAGGAGGGGGAAAAAAAACTCCCAAAACAAACCCTTTCTGGAGAGCTCGACCACCACCACTATTACGAACTGGGCCAGGTGGATTTTCTGCTTCGACAAGTGTCCTGTAAAAATATATTTCAATAATGAAAAGAGCTGAAGAAATGCATCGTCATTACTGGTGATGTGAATGTGTGGGCGGTGTGTGACTCCCTGAGTGGGGACTGACCTCATTTCCTCCCTGTTCACAGATGGCTCATACCGAGCCCCTGAGAATGAAACCAGCCATATCTTCCCTTGTATCGTCTTCCTGCCTCCGTTCACCCGGGACGGAGATGTGACAAGACGTCCAACCACACAACTGCTGTTTCCATTAACTTCATTAGCTGCGGACCACAGTCCAAAGACACAATATTCTAGTGACAGCTCTTTTGTTTCGGGCCTTCATTGTGGGGCTGCGGTGCCAGGAGTTGCAGTGATAAATATTATGAGTGGCACTGCGAGGAAGAGTTTTAACTGGAACCAGGCAGAAAATGAAATAATCACACTCATAAAACCTGAAGTTCACATTCTTCATCATCACGTCATTGGAAAAAGGGACTCACTGGATGGTTCTGATAGCCTGAGGAGGCACAAAGCTGCTGAGTCATCATAATAACATGCTTACAAGATAGGGGCAATTCCCAAAACACAAAAATTACAAAGCAGGAGGTGGCAGGTATGCGCCTAAACTTTCACTGAACAAACCCACAAAACATACGTACTAACATGTGCATGCCACAAGTGTTGAAACAGGCCACCTGTAAGGAAGTTAATAACATCTACTGTAGTATTTATAACGCCCACAGGATAAACAAGGATGAAGGACTGTTTTGAGTGTAAATGTCTGCACTAAGCCATGAAGCCTGTAAGTGGTAGGTTTGACAAAAACAAACCAGGCGTAGGACATTTCCAGACACCATATGTAGTTTACAGGAGACAATGGAAGGGAGACCTCTAATATCTTTTAATTATAGTTCTGAGACATTCTTCTTATGTAACAGAAGGGCAAAGGCCAATCACCTCCATTTTCTCACCCATAGCACCCACTCTTGAATGCTTGCCTCAGGGCACAGATGACAAGTTGAGGCAAAGGTGAGGGTGATTTCAATCGAGGCAGCGCTTACACTAAAACACCCAGGGCAGGGGTTCTTTTCCAAATGCCTCGGTCTGAAACTGGTGATCCACTTTAACTAAGGAGGTAATAACAGATTTCTACCAATATGCACGGAAGCTCTTTCCATTCCTCAGCTAATACCTCATCTCAAGGCACTGGATACTGTGACAGAGTATCTAGTGTCACCACTAACACTACTTCAACAGCACCAGAAATAATAGCTGAATGGGAACACCTCACCTCATGGTGAGCTTTCACAAATGGAATAACCACTAGTCTCACCTAGGTGCAAAAAGTAGTATAAAATGTAGCATAAAGAGCCAGAAAGTTTGCAATGGAAGGATGTTGGGCTGATTGATTCATACAACTTTCATCCAGGGTTCAAGTTCTGTGTGAAGCCAGTAGTCAATGGTGACTGTTTTCAGGAAGTATGGTCAAGCCATGAACTTTTGCAAATCGAAACCGGGTTTGTTTTCGTAGCGTGACCTTGGAATGAGACCGTGTTGTTTTTTATGTGTAGGGAAGACCAAATGTGAGAGTGACACGACAGAGTGGCAGGTCTGTTACATGTTTTGAAAACAGGTTGTCCAGATAGTGTAAATTATTCCGCTATTACAAAGTTTGTCAAGAGCACTTTCATTTCCACATTTCCAAAGTACATATATAAAATAAGCAGGGGGAAATTTTTTTTTTATTTATTTATAATCATTTAACAGATGTTGCGATTGCAATATTTGTATTTTGATTGTTCTAATGCCCTAATGTAATAAGTAATTTAAGGAGTAAAAAAATACTATCGGCTCATATATCATCATCAGGGCCCGTATTCACAAAGAATCTTAAGGCTAAAAGTAGCTCCTAACAGGCGAATTTAGGAGCAACTCCTAATAATAATGGGCGTGTCAGTCGTAACTTTAGGACTCCTAATTTTTCAAAATAAGAGTTATTCACAAAACATTTTAAGCCTAAAAGTAGCACCTAAGTCTGGGAGACCTTAGAAGTAGTCCAGAGGACTCCTAACTCGCTAAGACCTCAAGAAACTGGCTGCAGTCAATCCACGGCCGAATGTTTTGGAGACGCTAAATGACAGGGAATTATTAAAACGATATCGGATGGACCGCGAAGGGATTGAAGTTGTGGTTGAGCTGGTGAGGGATGCAATAACTTCCCCAACCAACCGAAACAATCCAATAACACCGGAGTTAAAATGTTTGGCAACACTCCAGTATTTGGCTAGGGGGAAAATACAGCTCTGCAATGCAGCCATCAGTAACCTACCAAACCATCAACGCGCTCTATAATCCGTCAGTTTATCTGGTTTCCTTTAGACAATCGCCAACAACAAAGAATCAAAGCCAAATTCATGGAAATTGCAGGTATACCCGGTGTGATCAGTGCCATTGATGGGACGCATATTAAAATAATTGCACCTTCTCAGGATGAAGACGTCTTCGTCAATCAGAAAAAGCTGCATTCCATCAACACACAAATTGTCTTTGACGCACGTTACAATATACTGGACATTGTTGCAAAATGGCGCAGATCAACACACGATTCCCGAGTTTTAATGGAGAGTGGTTTGGGTTACTTGAACGGTCATTTATAGTGTCGCAACACAGTCCTATTGGATAATTGGCCTACGTGGACAACTAACAGGGCAAATGCTGCTTTTATTGACAATTCATGTTTTTCATCGCAATCTTCTAATTTTTATTTGGCCAAAGCGTTTTTGTTTTGGGGGGGGGGCACTTAATTCTCCTCATGAATACATTTCTTTATCCAATATCTTTGTCCTGGGCTTGTAGGCAACTTCCTTATTTTCACTTCATGCATTGCGTAGCCTAAATGACTTTTCAATGGGCTGCCCTGTCACTCAACAACCAATCACCACTGTCACCGCTTCTAAGTTCATCCTTATGAGTTGACGTCATCCATAGCAACAGAGAGTTACTTCTAGTTTAAGAGTTCACTGTTTTCATAACTAAAAGTAGGTCTCAGCGGCTTTGTGAATTACTTTTAAGAAATGACTCCTACATAAAAACTTTTAGTCCGATTTAGGAGTACTCCTAACGTTAAGATAAAATTCTTTGTGAATTCAGGCCCAGATCTCTAAAATATCAACACTAGTTGGAGCCTAAAATATCCTTTATTGTGAGTCCCAAACATCTTGATACAGTTTGGTGCCTGTTAGTTTGTAGTTCTTAGTCACTCTTACATACTGAACTAAAGAGTTCCAGAGTTTTTTTGTTCATACATGTTTGATGTGAATGTGGCAAAAGTGTATGAATAAAGAGAGAGCACTGATCCCAGACGGCATTTGTATTGGGAAGAATATGATTGCATGGCACGCATCATTCATTCCACATTTAAATTCTATTGTAGCGCCACTAATTCACATGAGCTCATCCCAATCTGGCAGTGTCTGAGGCAGCCTCTCACACCACACATGCAGCCTGAGCTGAAGCCTCCCACCGGCTGACGGTGCGCTAAAACCTCACCGCCCCAACCATAAACCACTGCCGGGCTGTACAGTAGACGCGAAGCAGCTCATGGAAAACATGAAACACGGAGGCCTCCCTGTATGTATGACATGCCTACACGTTACTGAAAACCACACGAGTAAGAGGACTTAAAGAGCTGTGTTATTCTTGGCTGTGATGGAGCCACTGTGAAGACACGGGCCCACACAAGACTTAAAGGAGACATATTATGCTCATCAATTCTTAGGTGCCTAACTAGCATGTAGGCATAAATGGTGACATGGTGACATAGTGGATTGCCACAAAATCATTGAATTAAAAGCGGGACTGCTGACGAGGTGTTTCAGGAGCAGTGTTTGCCGTGGGAGAGAGGAGCTTCTGCTGGTGCCGACTTTGACCTTTGTAACTTTCAAGACCTTTTACATGCACTAGAACAACGAAAACGCATGATAGGTCTCCTTAAAAGAGTGATGAGGCAGAGGAGAAGAGGAGACTGCCTAATACGGAGAGCATCTTCAGTGAAGTTAATTAAAAAATACACAAGATTCCTCACTTAAGATGACCTGGTGTCTGTTTTTCATGACAGCCAGCCAAACTAATGCCAGCTGTGGCCTGATGTATATTAAAAACTGTCAAGATAAGGTGACACTGTCAATAAAAGGCTTCAGAGAAACTACACTATGGAATTCTAATAACCCGTGGCAAGATTTTCCCAGTCAAACTGTGCATGACAAAGAATAGTTGTTGACTGTCCAACATCTACATGATGTCATGAAGCAATTTCTGTACAATGGCTCTACTGTACAGAAAGTCATATTCAACTTTCTGGGTCCATAAGACAGAACCTCTTGGGGAATTAACCGCTCATTTCCTCCGAATGACACAGTCTCAGAGATTCAGCATTCTGCCCAAACCATGTAAAAATTCCTCTTTGATGAAGAGATTCTATTGGCCACCACACCACAGAGCAGCAAGTCTCTCATTGGTTCTGTTTGTATCCCTGCCGCTGCTTAGAAACCAGCCCACAAGGTGAGCTCCCGCGTGCGCTGGGTTTAATTAATAAGCAGCCTCTTCTGCGGGGAAGTAGGAACAGAACAATGCCCGACATGTCCCTTGACGCTGCTGCGCTTAATGAGATGTGGTTAAAGTCAGGAATTTACTTAATTACAGTACACAGTTTATGATTTATATTAGCTGTGCCAGGGAACTCAAAACATCACACTCTGGCATAAACGTGCCATAAACATGTGAGATATTCTTAGAATTTGACACCTATAATCAACCAAAACCACCTTAACTACCAGGCCCAGCTTTATTTAGACCATTAAAAGCAAACATTTCTTTACAAGAGCTTGAGGTTTGATGGTAAAGCAACATAAAAGGAAATTAATCGTAATACGTCACTTTCGAGTTTCCACAGAAAACTGTACACTCCTATCCGATGACAGCAAGTACAGCTAGACATGTTTCAACTCTCCTCACTGAAGACAGGAAGCTGTTTATTCATGCTTTGTTGTCTGGTTGAATTTAAGAGCACCAAGGAATCATCTGCATGTCGAGAGACAGCGGAATAGCTCATAAGTTTGTTTTACAGATGTTCATGAAGTTTGCCTGATTACAACAGATGCATTGTTGTCAGGGATTAAACCCACACAGCAGCACATGGCCTCTTTATCTTCACTGCTATCTGCTGTTACATAATAGTGCGATCTTTTAGTCTGAGCCAACAACGATAATTAAAACTTCATCATCGGTTCTGAATGCAGTGGTGAAATTATTATTTCAAGATAACAGAGAGTAATTCTGTCTGTCAAATAGATAGTTTTATAATTAAGTCAGTGTACTTTAGTATCAACCTGGCCAGTGTTAAGATAATCAACTTCTTATAAGCTGTTTAATCACTAAAATTAACATCTATGGTTGCAGCTTAGCAACATTAAACACATCATTACTTTCCCTACCCTCTAAGTATAAACATTACCTCACATGAACTGATACTGTGATAGAAATATGTTGATAGTAAATATTTTAAAAAGTTCATGTTAACTGAGAACATTTGAACACAGATTTAATTATAAAACTCAAGTGAACGTCAAGTCTGATCAGGTCAGTCTTGATTGTCCCTAGGGTGGAAATGTACTGCCAGGTTAGACGCTACTCAAAACCATAGTTTCACAACTCAGTGTGCCAGCGCTGGAGAAAGGTCTGACTGGCTACACCCATTACCCTTCTGGTATAGGCTTGTTTGGATTATTTTTAGACCATTCACAATCATCTTGGCCAGTGCAAAGCAGTGATGGTGTCCCTGGTTGAACCTATTGCACAAGTGGGGAGGCAAGCCCCGGCATTGAAATGGCAAAATACCTGCAAAAGAAAATGTAAGAGATGTTAGCTTGTTTATGTTTGCACCATTAGCAACCAGGTCAGTATTGGGATGACTTGCCATTTTCAGTGTGTAGGCTGCTGGCTCAGAGGTTGCTGTTTTCTGTAAAGATAGGGATTTGGCTGTAGCTCGAGTGACAGAGTAGGTCATCCAGCAATCAGAAGGACACTACTCTGAGGAAGTTAACTACGCACAAAATGGTCAGATTATTGTACATTACAGTGTTTCCCACACATAGACTTTACTTGGGCGGGCCACCCAGGTGTAGTAACGACCCAAGTATAGTTGGCTATCCATTTTAGCATTTCATACTTCCATCCAAGAGAGTGATGCCATATGCGATTAATTAACTAGTGGACAATCTGCCTCCCGGCTGCATGTCGAAGTATCCTTGAACAAGATACTGAACTTCAAATTGCTTCTGATCAGCAGGTTGGGATCTTGTAAGCTAGTCTCTGCCATCTTTGAATTAATGTGTGTGAATGGGTGAATGTATCAACATTTACCATTTAACATGCCATGATTCTGACTGAAATAGTCTGCCAGGTGGGAAATGAGGCTTAAAATTATTATGCTTTAGGGAAAATTATTGTACGTGAGTCAAAACCACGAGAACAAACAGGCGTAAGTGTGTAATTTTACAGAACACATAGTTTAAAACAAATAACTGTGCTTACTGGTGTATTCAAAACAACTTAACTTGAACGGTATATCTTAGTGAGAAAAGTTCAAGCTCCCCCTCTAAGTCATTTTCGAATGACTGTCAAATGGGGGGAGACTTAGCGACTACGTCAAGCACGAGGGCACCTGAGACATAGGATCCATGTTTTGCTAACCTGATCATGTTAGGAAATTAAGCAACTGAAACTACTAACATCCGTGTCACAAAATGGTCAAATTATCATACGTTACAGTATTTTTGGTGACCCATATTAGCATTTCATACGTTTTTTATCCGTGCAAGAAAGCGACGCCATCTCCAATCAATTAACTAGCGGACAATCTGCCCTAGATCTTCCGCAGCAAGCAATGTACATAATTTCAACATTTCAGCTAAATATAGGCCCAATTTAGTTGACTCACTTCTCACCAAAATTATCTTTAAACTTTTTTTCATGCAGTTTGCAGGATGAGTGATATTCCATTGTGTAAGCAAAGTCTACAGTGATTGCAAGGTGTTTATTTTCCAGTCTTTGACATGGTCTACGCTTATAGCCACAAGTTAGCTCCACACTGAAACACCGCATCAAAGCTTTTCTGGCACTACTGATCAGTCTTAATCTGGCGAATCAGACTACCCCAACCAGCAAGGCAGCGAATAAACAAACAAGCACAACTGCACGGAACTGTGAGGCAGGATTGATCAACGATCAGCAGATAAAGTTGATGAAGGTTCTCAGTCATCCAGGTCACAGTAAATCTAGGTGCTGTTATTCACACCTGGGCTTCACTGTGCCTTAGCAACCCGCATGGAGGCTGGTTTGACCAATGACCCATAAGAGGTTCTATACACTCTGAAACTCAGAGCTCACACGTGTCCTTAACGACTCTGTAAGGACACTCCCACACAGAGTTTAAAAGCCTGCCAACTCCCCTCCAGTTAGTTAGAACTGAAGAAGTCTCTTGAATGAGAAGTGAAACATCTGCAAGAAACTGAAACAAGTCCAGTTGAGATACTATTCAGCATCCAGATCAGCAAAAAAGATCAGAAGTGAGAAACATGCGAATACTTGTGAGAGGGCAGCTTTTAATGTGCAATAAGCTATTCCAAGTTGAGCACTATTGATGGCCATGTATACAAAAGGAACCTGTGGTTCTTTTGTCCTCTGTGCTAACACGGCACAGCGGCGGCCTGATGGCAGGAGTTCAAACTCTTTGTACTGGTCAGGACTGGGTCGGATGGCCTTGGCCTTCCAGAGGACTCACATTCTGTAAATACCTCTGAGTCGGGCCAAAAGCACCCCAAGTATTTTGCTGCTAAATTAAAAGGCCTGTCAAGTCTGTTTTACTGGCCATGTGGAAATCTCAGCATACTGGACTACAATAAAAGGGGCTAATCCTATTTCTATTAAATTCCTATGAACTGGAGCTGTCGCAGCCGAAAGAAATGTTAATTTTCCTCCAATAGAAAAAGACACAGCTGCCCTTGTTTAAATGACATCTATATTAAAATCAAAACGGTTTCCTCTCCTGCACAGCAGCCACATATCTGTAGTCTCCCAGCTGGATTACCCTCACCAGAGAGCTTTTCTATAATCCATAATCATGTCTTTCACTTCTGCAGACTTGAGATGAACATAGCAAACTGAATACACTTGGTCAATTGGCACAAAAACAAAAATAATGATTATGTAAAGCAAGAATCTATCTTCCTTTTTGTTAATACACATCTATACCATTAAGCTTATCTCCCATCCCTTTTCTTTCTGAAAGCCTCTTAAATTAACACTAATATCCTCCATAACTATAACAACAAAACCCAAGGCTTTAGCAAACAGGAACCAGAGATGGAACAACAGAAGAGCTTCAAGGACAAAACAAAAAATGACTGTAAACGTGCCACACAATTATACAAAGCAGAATGACATCAGATACCATCTGCAACTGCAAAAAGACCAAACAGTCTGAACTTTCTAGAAGTCTCTTTTCTCCAGAACTGAACTGGTCTTCAGCCTTGGCTGTGTCAGGAGGAAGCGTTTATTTTCCAGTATTCCTCCGTCTCCAAACTTAAATGATGACTTCTGCGTGCAGACATTCAATAAGACTGATGCCTTCCCCTTATATTGAGCGCATGTGGTTGTGGGGGTAATACATCGTCTTGAAGTGGCAGTGCTGAGCTCGTTTTCTCTCAAACTCACGAGTGGAGCCAAAAGGTTGACATTCTTTGCGTGGGCTCTCCCACAGGGTGACATCACGGTCCTCTGGGTGCTCTACACAAACCTAACTCCCAAGTCTTCACTTTAATGACTCATTACTAATCTGGCAAACAGTGATGGACATAAACACTAGCCTCAAGCAGGAGCCAACTGTAAAGAGCAGCTGTAAAATAAACTGCGACTTGGACAAGAGGTGTGAGCTGACAGCAGGCTTCAGGGGTTTAACCAGGCCTTACATAGTTCAGGATGGGCCTGTTAGTGTAACTCATGTTGCATCATCCTTAATGTCTTAAGGCATTAAGAAATTCTAACAGAGGAAGACATCCACGGGAAGAAAAGTGAGAGTGAACAGTGAAACACATCTAAAATAATCAATATATACTTTAGGATAGTCGCAAAGAATCTGACCACTGATTCAGGTGTTGAAATTAAATATTTAAACCTACAGTGATGAGATTTTTAGCCCCTAAAAAGGATAAAAAGTCTTGCAAAATATCAAATATGATAAATATTTGTAATACAGCTGTAAAGCCCTGATTTGTTTGTGTATCTTGCAGATGTGGCAGAAGCTTATCAGGGTCGGTGCTGCGGGGCTGTTTTTCTCTCAAAAACACATGGTAGTCTTGAATCTGTGCTGTCAGTGACTTGTGCAATTCTCAGCAGGACATGACCAACACTAACAAACATAATGGGAGTTTCTATCTGCATGTACTATACATGACGTTTCTGTTTACTCTCATCGCACTGTAAGCAAGTGCTTGAGGCAAGTAAGAAAAGCGCCAGTACTCCACATTTTCACAATTTGCCATGCAATTTGGGGTGGGGGTTGAAGAGGAGGGTCGGCAATATTTCTCCTGGTGCCTCCCACAGCCACTTGGAACACGTTGACAGAGAAGGTTAGCGCCTAGCCGGTGACCATAGTGGAGCAGTTAGTGGTTATTTTCCTTAGAAGTTGGTGGATAAGAAGGCAGAGCTAAAAGGAGAGTGAATATTTAACTTATTCTCAACAGGATGACAGAAACACGGCTCAAAAGAAATTATAACGTTATTCTGTAACTGCTGTGTGTGTAAATAAGCAACTGTGTGCTAACAGTATTCACATATCAACTTGAACATAGGTTGCAGGTTTAAGATGCAAGATTAATTAATCACTATGATAATCAGGATTCTTGATTTGCCAAGATATAAAATCGTTGCAGCCCTGCTTTGAGCAGACAGGGACGAATTCTTTTAGACAGAAGATTAATTTGTTTTTAAGTCTTTTACTTTCCAAGCCAGAGAGCTATCAAGGACTTCCAGGCCTTCCGTGTCTTCTGCTGTCTCTTATCTTTAAAGCGTTCAGTAGGAGAAGGAACTGACCTCACTTTTACTTTTTGCAGATGATATACTACTTCCAGGGAAAGTCCTAAATTTACAGGAAAGGTGCCAGAGGACATTTGGCTCCAGATGCTTATGAAGAAAGATCAACATGTACACACACTCTTTGTTTTACATTTAATCCACTTCTCTGGAAGCCATCAGATTTCACCCATCCACATATCAGGAGTTCACAAACACTTTGAGATTTTCTGGGGGATGTATTGTTGAAACAGAAGAGTTGTTTTTCTCTAAATTGTTGTCTTGGTTCAATTTAAGAAGCATGGATAATCATGTAAACATCCAAGAAGCAGACGACAAATTTCAGCCTAAACCTCACTCTCTCCCATTCCTGCCACACCACTTTGATAAAGGCCTGTTGGAGACTCCTTCTGCCAAACACTGTTTAGAACTTTTATTAGCTGTCATTCACAGAGATCTGAACCAGATGTGGAGGCACTGAGGGGTCAAAGTCAGCCAGGGGTCAGGTCAACATGGGATCATGAAAACTACTTTCTCCTGTCGTCTACATAGGTGTAATACTACCTGTTCCACTGCAGGGAATAACCTCTCAGGGAGGGTAGACGCTGATATCTAACGAGAAAGATAAGCAGGTCACAGAGAGGCAAGGGGATAATAGTTGGAAATCCCTGCGTTTTGTGCTGCTAAGATGAATTATTATTTGGCAGTTGAAGGGGGGGAGGTGGAGGATGGGGGTGTGCAAATTGGAAATTGTCCCCTTCTCAATGCCAGCTGTCAAACTCAACTTGGTGATGTGAAGCACAGGGTGGATCAGAGAGCTGCAATGTTGTTTCGTCATGGTGTGAAATAAAGACATCTGCACTGGGACGTTTATAATACCAGACAGACAGGACCTGGCTCATACAGAACTGACTGGGTTGACCAACTGATGTTAAACATACTCTGATATACAACCACATATCTTAAATTCTCTCTCTCACACACACACATAAACAGTGCCACATGAGCACACACTTACTACAGAGTCACCATGGGACCCTTGTGCTGCAGGCTTACGACAGCGGAGTGGGACTGGATAAACAATCAACACTGCTGATGGAATTTTACAGGAAACAGCTGTGGGGTCAAAAAGGCAAACAAGCCGGCTTCAAAATATGAATGATTCTCACTTCTGAGGAATACGGGAGGATTTGGCTCAAGATCAACGATTAATTTTCTTTATTATCTTATTATCTCTTTATTATTTATCAGCACACATTAATTAACATCAATATGATGCAAATGTAAATACATTTTTCATCTGCAGTTCCTATGCAGATTGACTTTATACATTTAGACTTTTTTTTATTATTCATCCCACATCGGGAAATTCACTTGTGACAGTAGCAGGTAGACAGACATACAATGAGTACAAGGGACATTAAACAAGTAGAATTAAAAATACTAAAAAAGATTTAGATAAGAGAACGAAAATATAAATATGTAAAAAATTAAAAATGGTATTATTGCACAGGATAATTGCAAGATGGCGGAGGTAGAAGTGGAAAGTAGTGCAAGATGAGTAGGTGCTTATGGTGCTACGTTATTGGTGTTGAACAGTCTGACAGCAGTTGGAATGAATGACCTGCGGTAGCGTTCCTTTTTACACCGTGGGTGAAGCAGTCTGTTGCTGAAGGAGCTGCTCGTTTAGGGGGTGAAATGTCAGCCATAATTGATGTCAGCTTGGCTAACATCCTCCTCTCACCCACCTCCTCAATGGAGTCCGGAGGACAGTCCAAGACTGAGCCAGCCCTTTTGACCAGCTTATTGAGTCTCTTCCTGTCCCTCTCTGAGCTTCCACAGCCCCAGCAGACCACATCCTAGAAGATAGCCGATTTTACCACAGGGTCATAAAAAGTTTTTAACAGTGTCCTGCACACACCAAAGGGTTATATGATTATATGATGGAGACGACTTTGGCCCTTCTTGTACAGGACATCTGTGTTGTGTGTCCTGTCCAGTCCAGTTTGTTGTTTATGTGAACACCCAGGTATTTGTACTCCTCCACGATCTTTAAAGGGTAACTCCGTCAATTTTACACATTAAAGTGTGTTTACAGATGTCGGGAGGTACTACTGAATATATGAAAGTAGGATAAAGCCTTTTGTGGCTTCAGAGGAAGCTGCATGTAAGTGATGTCACTTTATGACTATGTTGCATTGTGGGCAATTTAGGTTTGGAAAAGTACTCCGCTAGTCTAGCATTGCACTCGTATACCACTATTGGACTCATTATGGACAGTTTAAAAACAAATGATCACAATCAACACAGCAGAACCAGAGATTTCACCTTTTTGATTCTTCATTTTCAAAAACAAGCTAAAAAAAAAAGCAGATTAAACAACATCCGCTAAATTGAACATGGTTACTGTATTCTAGGGCTGCAAATAATGATTATCTATGGTATTAATTATTCAAAAGATATTTTTTTGGTCTAATTAATTTTTTAAGTCCATAAAATGTCAGAGGATAGTAAAGCATACCCATCAAAGTGTTCCAATAGCTCCTTTTGTCCAATTAACAGACCCAAAACCCAAAGACATTTGGTTTACTAGCATAGGAAACCTACAATAATTCAAATGTCAGGAGCTGGAGTTAAACAATCTTTGAGCATTTTTGTTTGAAAAGCATTTAAGATAATCAGAGATCATCACAGATTTGTTACGGATTAATTTTCTGACAATCAACTAATCATTTTATCGACTTAACATTCTAATTGAATTAAATGTAATTCATCTACTTAAATAGTCTAAATTACAGTAATTGTATTCTGAGCCTCATGACTCAGGAGGGTTTTAAGCATCCGTTCCTTTCATATCTCTGAAGAAATAGATTCTGTTTACATTTGTAAAGATGGAGCACCGTGGTAGCTGAATGGTTACTCTACAAGCTGCCAGCGACGCTGGTTCAATCTCAACCAGTCATCTTTGTTGCATGCTGAGCCCTCTCACTCTCCCCTAATTTCTTAACTGACTCTTTACTCTAAATCTGTCCAAGAAGGTTGAAACATGAAAAGAAAAAATTATCAGCCACAAACATGAAAAGAAAGCATGAAAAGGAAGAGCAGTAATATTTAGATCTGTACTACATCCTCTAAACAGCAACACAGCTGCAGTTGTCTATCCTGCAGGACCCACATTCATGTTGGTCCACCCAGTGTCACAGCTCAGTTAAAGGTGGAGAATATTAGTGCTTGGTTATCAATATCGGAACAATATCAGTTCCCCCTTTTGTGAGGGCGCAGTGGAAATTGCAAATGATCACATGACGCCAAGCCATGCTAAACGTGTGCTTCATTAAGCCAGTGGAAAAAGGCAACAGTAGACATGTGACCCTGCTGTGGCTCTGAATAGGCTCTCTGCTACCACAACCACAGCACAGCAGCCACATATTAAAAACCACAAATCTTCTGCCATAGAAGACTAAATGAAATGTTACCAGAGGAGCTCTCAGTTCAATACATGACAGGCAACACAGACTAAATATTTATTAAAAATGTACCGTGTACATTTAAGCTGCTGAAAGACAAAAGGCTTCCATTTTATTCCATTGATTTAAAATCAAACGTGGAAAATTACGGTACTTCATTTGCCAGTTTTCCACAACGGATTGGACTTCCTGTACCCTCTTCTCTCTTTGTGGTTTCCAGCCCAGAGCCCACAGCTCTCCACTGTGAGAAATGATCTGCTGAGGACAGAAGTAACTTGAGACGTTAGCACAATTTATAGCTCATGCATGTGCAGGACAAGCTGTGAGGTGGTTACAGGATACTTCAGAAAAACCTGAGAGTTTCACTCTTTGTGGACTAAACAGTCAGCTTAAATCTGTGCCAACACCTCTGTGAAGTAAAATATGTGTTTAGTCTCAGCACATTAAGACAGAATTAATAGAGCCTAAACTGGCTACTGGCTTCACATGAACAAACAATTCGCTAAAAAAAAAAAAAAAAAGAAGGAAATCAACATCTCTATATCATCATTACATCCATCTTACATCCATATTTTAACAGCAATGTTTACAGTGTGACAGTGTGTGTATAAATATAAGTAAACACAGATCAATTCAAGTTCTTCCTCCTCAGCTCGCCCGGTCACCATAATAAAATGTTGGTGTTGTGCATTTCCGCAAACCAGGAATAGGTCAAACTTCTAAGTTTTTCCTATGTCTTACTTCTATCTGTTAAAAAGGTTTTTCCTCACTCTAATTGAGGGTCTAAGGACAGAGGATGTCATTCACTGTATGTGACTGTGATTTGGGATTATATAAATACATTTGATTTGATTTGATTTGATTTGATGTGTATGTCAACATTTGGAATTGTGACACTGACAGCTAGGCAAGATGGCCGCCAAGCAAGAGACCACCTGGCTAATTTGGACAAGACGTAGGGAAATCTTCTAGCTGTGTGTGTGGCGACCAAACGGGTATCTAAGCCAAAACCTAAAGCTTAAGTGACATTACACTGCAAATTTTAAAAGTTGAACAATTAGTTGTACGGGCTAAAATGTTATAACAACTAAAAACTATTCGTCCACTTGGTAATTTTGAGGTAATTGGTTTCCTTGATTTTTTTAAAAAATAAAGTCACGTTAGCAGATTTTACAGTGTATAAGAAGTATTTCTGTGTCTAAACCTAACCAGGCCTTAAATACAGTGTTGTCACAATGTAAAATTGAAACACAAAGAAAGGTCAAGTTTCAACAAATCTGTGGTTTGCAGAAATGTACAATCCAAACATTTATTATAGCGATTGGGTTGCTTCAGCGTCACTATTGAATCCATAAAAGGTCCCTTCTCTCTCATGCAGCCACTGGAGTTATAGCAACCTGTCTAGAGACATTTTGTCTGGAGCAGTGCATCCTCAAACTCAGAAAAGTCAGCATATTCATCAACTCAGTTTGTGAAATAAAGTTTTTCCGCTTTTTCATGATATGATGGATAGCAAAAGGTGATTCTTTCTGCAGATAACATGGAGACGGAACTGTTTTTCTCCCTGCAGCCCTGCAGCAGCCAAAGCATACTCCAAGTCACCATGAAACTGAACAGATACCTGGCAAACTCTGTTTTTTCCATCCCAGCCCTGATTTCTCCTCTCAGACACCAGGGAGTCTTTGGCAAGACTGATAATCACCAAACACACACAAGATTACAAGCCCACACTCACACGCACATCTCTGAGAGCACCAACTGTCCTTGCTGCCCACCTTTAAGTTACTGAACGACGTCCAAACAAATACTTGTGTCTAAATGCTGTTCTGCAGCTGGTTGGAGCTAGTCAATGACTCTTGGTCCAGATCCTCCCTTCTGTGACAAGGGGTACTGTGATCCTCACAGTGATAAATATCTCAATTAATCAAGACTGAAGGTTTGGAACTTGAATCAGAAAAGGTCCGGATAACCATCGGCTGCTCTTCTTATTTGGCACTCAGCTTCACATTCACAGATGCCAACGCTCGACAGAGTCATCTCGGAGCCAAGTCCACAACCTGCTGCTGTCTCATCCCATCCCACAAACCACTGCAGGGTTTTCAGCAGCGATATCTTAACAAGCCTCCTGCCTCCTCCACGCATTTAATTGTTAATCATGGCGAGAACAATATTGGTGTGTTACGCCACAGCGTACCCCCACATTCCTTTGGTCCATTATCCGCTCAAGTCCAGTCATGCAGAAGGCCTTTGGCACAGCCAAGTGCCACAATGTCTGGCTGTCTGGGCGAAGCACAGCACTGCACGCTAGTTCAGGGCAGCCAGGAGGGCAGCATGGTGACACCACAGGTGTGTGTGAGGGAGAAGGTCCACTGACCTATATTTTTACCAATTCCATGTTTCCATTATCAATATGATTTACGACAGTGACACACAAGCTTATGATATTCTTGGAAATTTCAGTGAAAGAAGACTTGAAAACACGTAAATTACAACAATTTTAGTCTTAACATTTTGCTGCCCAGCGAGTTCAAGAAGACGACACTTTTCTTTGATTCCAGTTATTTCTCGTTTCATGTTGACAACAGAGGAAACACGTTTTCAGCTCTGCTCTCTTAAGCACAAGTCTTTTCACTTGAGGGTTGAGTCTTCTTCTTACATCACAAACAGTGTCACTTAATCCGTCACCAGCAGTGTATCGAAGCCTTGTTCCACCAAAGCTCTCTCAGTATAGTACCCATAGACCCCGAGACAAAACACTTAAGGCCTAGTCCACACGTACCAAAACGATCTTTTATTCCTCCGTCTTCCTTGGCACCGCTTCAAGAATATTTGCATACACATGGATCCACTGAAATGACTCAAAACGCTGTAGTTCATATTCCAGGCCTCTAGGGGCGCTTGAAAATTCACCAAAGGCCGAGAAGAAGAGATGGGGCATGCATATTAAGCTTGCGCGCTGTTTACAAACAGACAGTAGATGGAGAATCCGAAAACAAGAAGAAGAAGACGAAAATGGCTAGTGCAAGGAAACCGGAATCATTTGTGTGGCCCGATAATGAGGCAGAACTGCTGCTGCGACTCACACTCGACTACAAGGCGAATAAGTTGCAAGAAACATGAACACAAGCAGATCCGCCATTGTTGTTGTTGTTGTTGTTGTTGTTATGAGACGTCGCGGGGTGGGGCAATGGCGTCATCGTTTCGGAAAGTATGCGGATTCGCCGTCCACAAGAGAAAGGGAGGGCTGCGGCCAAAACGATGCAATAAATGTGTGTTTCCACTAAAGAGCGTTTTTGTCTGTACAGGGCCTCAGTAGAGCCTATACCTCCACCAAGGCCCGACAGTCCCCTTTAATTCAATCAAGCCTAATCCAATAGCAAACCGGATAGGCCTGTAATACTCCTGAAACTGCTTGACCAAAATTTAAGAACACCAGATCTATGATCTGAAACCAAATAGTAGTCACTAATGGATACCAGCCACCTAAATACATCAGGTTTTCTTCCATCAAGATCCATGTATTATAACCCCTGAGAAATAATGATAAGAAACGCCTCATCTCACAATGTTAAAAGAAAGTAAGAAAAAGTTCTGTATTCATTCCTTTATCCAAATCTGTACCAACAGTCAATGAGGTGTATTCTGGACTGAGACCCATCCTTAATCCAGGTTCCACTGTTTCTGTTCAATAGCATCTGTGCAGTCCTGCTGACAAGCCAACCAACCAACCAGCCAACAAACAAAAGGACACAGGTGAAACATACACTCCTTGGCAGAGATAATTAAACATGTATGCAAATGAGTTTGTATCTGTCATTACAAAAGAGAGAACATACAGGACAGTAGTCCACATACACGGCCACTACAAAACACAACTAACAGAGAAAAAAGGCTCTGCATGGCTGCCTTGTAAATGCATGCGATGCCGACATCCCTGTTTCCAATTTACAGGGCATTACACTGCCTGCTGCACCAATTTACTTCCTCCCCAAATGCCAAGTCAAATGCTGTGGATGCAAGACTCTTGTCTTCTACTCTCTAATAACAAATCAACTGGAGCTGACCCCTGATAACACCCTCCGCATCTGGAACAAGACACAATATCAGACCTGTTTAGTCAACACAGAGTCATTCATTTCCTCTGTGTGAGTGTTGCTTGTTGCTCCAAACATGGACACTTGGTCACTTGGCAGTTCCACTCGAATATCAAGTTTAAAATGCCTTGCTCAAGGGCACTTCAATCCGAGCCGTAGCATTGTGATTCAGTGTTCTCTGCAGCCATCTTCCCAGGCTATCGAAGATTTCTATCCCAAGATCTTCTGCTTGGTCACAGGACCTGTCCTTTGGAGCTCTACGTGTACTGATTGGCTGTGAAGTGCAGCTAATCTGTTAGTAGAGAGTGACACCTCCTCTGACCCTGTCAGATGGCTGTTATTCAACCGAGCTCTTAACAAGATAATGCAGTTTAACGTGTTCTGCCTTTATTTTTCCTGTCTGGGATACAGACACTTGAGGTAAACAATGAGCACTTCCCAAACATATTGCTTCCATCCATGTTCACTACAGGCCAGGAGTGTTCCATGGCTTTATTTCCTGCCTGCAGTGACCTTGATTTCTGTGCTGCCTGGTGTTACACGTTCACCTCACAGGACATATAGTTCTGACTTCAGCGCCGGCCAAACACATTCAATTTCACAAATAGAATAAATGGGATGTTCCCCAAGAGGAGTGATGAATGAGCCAGCTGCTAGGAAAAGCAAAATGAGGTGATTTCTCTCTCCCAAATCACAACATTAGTTTCAAAACGAGGACAGTGGTAGTGGGTGATTAATCATTTATTACTTTCTTCCACAGCTATAAGAACTCCTTACTGCCCCATGCTTTCTGAGTGATGTGAGGGCAGAATAACACCATCCCCTTCTTAAACGAATTAAACAGTCTTTGGCATGCTTTAGTGCGTCCTGTTGATGTTGATTTGGGCAATAGTACAGAGAATTAATCAATACGTCACATATGACTGTTTTGGAAATGAGGGATTATGACAATATTTATAGTCTTTCAATTCTTCACTCTATTCTTCACTCTATTCTTCACTGTATTTTGACCAAAAACCTAAAAGTCTGCCATGATGCCACTTTCAAAGAACCTTTATTTCAGTTTGTGTTTATATAGCAACACTAATTTTGGGTAATCTAAAGAGTATCCACAACAAGGGCTGTGCTGTGATCAGTTAACGCAGACAAACAAGACAGCAGAATTTCAAATAGTCTCAACATGTATCTAATACTGTAGGTGGAGCTGCCCTCTCTCAGGTCCATTAGAGGTAAAAGGAAAGCTGCAAGGCATTGTGGGTGGGTTGGCTTACCGGGACACAGCGCATGCAAGGTGTCATGATTGCTCCTTAGGGTGCTGGTCAGGTGCCTCTGTGTGCTGCCAGCAAACAGCAGGAAGTAGTCCACGCCCTCGCCCTCCGCAGCCAGCTCTTCGTCGGTGAGCTGCACCGCGATAACACACCGCCCCTGCACAGAGAGAGAGAGAAAGAAAAAAGGAAGTGGAAGGAAGTTAAAAAAGTAAAGAGCACCAAGAAAGATAGAGTGAGATAAAAGCAAGAAAAAACAACATACTAAGAGAAAGTGTTTGCATTTTATGGAACTTTTCTTTTATACTTTCACTACATTTCCGACGTAAATATTGTTCTTTCTACTGCACTCCATTAATTTGAAAGCTAGTTACTAATTACTTTTATGTTAAAGATTTTACATAATAGATAAAATACTACAAATGTTTTTATTTTAGACTAAAGCAGTGGATTACAACATCTTTGGCTTCTGACATCTTACAAAAAACAGTGCATCACATTTTAGATGTCTGCGTTGTAAACAGCTCCACCAAATAGTGATATTTTTTTCCATCTAAACTTCACACTCCATTCATTTCACTCACCAAAAATCAAAGTCAAATAAAAGTTTAAAAAAATAAATAATTTAGAACACATTTGTCAACCAGAAATTTGTGTTTCTCACAGCCCCTCAGATACATCTGGTGTCCGTTCAGGCCGTATAAAACTGGATATGTTTGTGTGTATAAATAGTGTTAACCTCGAGCAGCTAAAACGGTAACATGCTGCTCACACATTCATGCTTCGGTATTAAAATTGGAATGATGTCATATGATGTATTAGTCAGAGGGACTAATCCAGTACTTAATTTAATACTTCAATTACATTAAACTACAAATATTTGTGCACTTTTACTTTAGTGGGATTTTCCATGCAGGACTTTTACTTAGTACACAATCTGAAGACTTACTCCAACATTGGTAAAAAAAAAATGTGACTATTGTGCTGTTGTGTTACATTTCTTAATAATAAGTAGGGATGCACCGATACCGATACTGGCATCGGGTATCGGGCCGATACTGCGCTCATATACTCGTACTCAAATTCATCGTTACCACGCACCAATACTGCTTTATTGCATCAGGCTGTACATCGCATAAAACTGAAGACCGCGATCAGAGGGTGGCTTGTCATTTCTTGTTGTCATTCCGGATAGTGTCTAGGGCATAGGTCACTAACAGGCAGGCCGCAGTCCGAGTACGGACCCAGACGGGTTTACGGTACTTGTTTAGCGGATCAGGAAATCCATTGACCAACTGCACTCGAGTTAAGCAATTCGACATGATAATACTCAGCCAATCAAATCTGTGCATTCCAGCCGATAAACATTGCGGTGTAAAGCGAGTGACAAAGGGAAAGACGAGTGAGAGAAGAATGAGCCAGAGACAGAGAAAAATAACTACGCATGGCGCTCTCTAAGAGCTAATGAATGTTCCCCCAGAGTCTCTTGAAGTTTCGGTCAATACAAAAAGCCATTTACTGATGGAGAGGCTGTCAAGGAGTGCATGAGTGCAATAGCTGAAACCTTACTTGAGGGGAAACAGAAACAAAAATGTACTTGTAAATGTAAAAGCTATTTTATTCATTTTCTCTATTCTACTTTTAAATGCAGCCCTTTTTTTCCTTAAATAGAGAGGAAAATAATACATATCTACAGTATTATATGTCTGTATAACTAAATGTTAAGTGACAATAAATATTGTCAAAATGTTTTTGAAATGTTCTTTTTTTATTTGATTTGACAGTCAGTTCTTGATTACATGCAGACGTGTATATAACTACTAGGCTATTTCACTATATACAACACTGATTAAAATATGGAGACTGTGCAATAGTTTAATTGAGATGTTAATTTGACTGACAAGTTTCATTTTGTCAAATGTGAAGACAGTGCTGATATGGAGGCTTTTTGTTGAAATGACGATTATTTATATTTATTCAATTTATTATCAGTTGTAACAAGCAGAGTAGAAATTAAATGCTGCCTTCCAATTTAGTGCATCTGTAACCTAATAGTTATTTTTGTGGTAGAAATATCGGTATTGGTACTCTGTATCGGCAAGTACACAAATGAAAACACCTGTACTTGGTTTGAAAAAAATGGTATTGGTGCATCCCTAATAATTTGCATACATTTAATATCACTATTTATTATTAATTTGTCAATATGCAATTGTTTGCAAGTAATCTGATGAACCTCTGCAGCAATGTCACTGGAATAATTTCAATTAAAACAGTCCATGGTTATGGAAGAGAAGCACATTTTCCATCAAATCTTAATTAACACACATTTCCTGTTCACACTTGCTGCTAGAGTGCATCTTGGCCATGAAGACAACTACAATAGATATGTCAATGCACTGAGAAGTTATCAGGAAACATTTGAAGCTGGTCAGGGATGCACGTACAGAAATACTCAAGAACACAAATGCATCTCTAACATAATCTAACACAGCCTGGACAATGGGTCTATAGTCGGAAAAACCCCAAACAACTCTAACAATTGAGATTTTGAAATTGACAACCGAGGCAAAAAGTGTGAATTCTAATCCAACTCCCCTAGCTGAGTACAAATGTGCATGTCTATCAGTCTCCCACAGATAAAATCAAAGGTGATGAAGAGAGTGAAATCCAATCTCAGTCTGACACTTCAGATGCATTTAAGACAAATGCTGATGCCAGACGTGAACTACAACCCTCGTTACAAACTGAATATCTGGGCACCAAATCTTAACGGGGCCTTAGTGGAAACTTCTGTGTGGATGCTACCAGCCTTCTCAGCATCACACTGATGCCTTAAAGTTTATACGGTAATGATTTATTGATATTGAGATTCTACGCATCACATCATTAACAAACAAACGGGTAGGCATCAGGCGGTGCTGAAACACGGACGAGCAGCTCGACTTTCTGCCAACTCAGTGAGCGAGATCTGCCAGGTTCAGACCGCAGTGGAGGAGGACGACAGAACAGTTTTACAAAAGGAGGAGGCAACATGATGCAAAACTGCTTTTGACCAACTGATGCAGCTTTACCCTGCGTAGTATTTCTCCACTGTGTGACGGCAATCAGCTCTACATTATGTCTGCCAAACACATTGTTAAAAAGTATAATGCGAAACATACCGTCAGAAAATCTTAACAAGCTGAACAGGCAAGGTTATGTTAAGAAAATGTATATATCTATATATTATACATCATCCTATCACACTTATAGGACTAATTAACTCTAATGTTTCTTTATTTACATGTATGAATCAACAGCTGATGAGGATGTTCACTGTTGCCTCAGACATACAACTTCAACTTCAGCCTTTTACCGTGTTGCAAAAAAGTAACCAAAGTTATACTTGAGTAAAAGTAAATATACTTTGTTACAATATTTAATGAAAATAAAAGTGACCAAAACAAATATATCTTGCGTAAAAGTAAAATACTGATATTAACTGTACTTAAGTATCAAAATCTTGCAATACATGCACAGAAGTTTCCAAAGTACAAGTAAAACTTACACATATATCGGGTGATTATCTGCCTGGCCGATTATCTAATCTGATACTCAACATTTTTCTGATTATAAGAATCAATGTTTTGTTTTGTTTTTTGTTCTGCTCTGATGCATCTTGAAAAGTAAAAAAAAATAATAATAATAAATAAATAAATGTAAATCAGGCAGCCGTGGCCTACTGGTTAGGGCTTTGGGTTTGTAACCGAAGGCTTGCGAAGGCTCTCCATTGGTTGAGCACTGCTCTCCCATGCCCACATCCATGGCTGAAGCAAGGCACCTAACCCCTCACTGCTCCCCGAGCGGCGCTGTATCAAGGCAGCTCACTGCTCCGGGTTAGTGTGTGCTTCACCTCACTGTGTGTTCACTGTGTGCTGTGTGTGTGTTCACTTTTTCACGGATGGGATAAATGCAGAGACCAAATTCCTTGTATACGCAAGTATACTTGGCCTAGAAACCTGATTTACATTTAATGCATAGAGACATCAAGTGCATCTTGAAGATCCCTTACATAGGGTTCTTGTTTTAAATATAGTTAAAAGTCAGTAACAGTTGTCATTTCAGCCAAGAAAACCTATAAATGAGAATCCACTTTTGGCTTTTTAGCCTTGGTCTGAAATCAAGAACAAACTTTCCTAAGAATATTGAGAGGTAAATTTGCCTCCGTTATCATTGCAAACTGCATATTGCTGTGCGAGAACAGTATTGGAATCAGAAACAGGCTACTTGCCAAGTAGGTTTTCAAGTATGAGGAAATTGCCTTGGTGTTGTGCACAACATTCAAAATACACATAGTAAAAGGAAAACTGCAGCGATAGCATCAAAGGAGACAGTGTTACAATGTTCTATTATCATTGATTTTAGGAACAAAATCCAACGTCAAATCAATTCATGTTTGGTCTTTTTTTTTTTACAGTATATTGTGCTTACTAGATAACATCATGCGTCCTGCCATTCTGCCAATAATCCAAGGCAAGTATGCAGCATAGTTCATTGTGCAGTCAGGCTTTTTTTTCTAAAGTGACAAATGGCTGTGTTGTGGCTGGAGCGTTGGGGGAAATGATGTGGTGTCATCTGAGGACAGATTGAGGAGGAGGAGAAGCAACAAAAAATAGGGATATTGTTCAAAATTAGCTGTTTTCCACTGGGGGACTGCAGCTTGTTGACACCAAGGAGGGATAATGGGACATTTCAGCCCACTTAATCTGACCAGTGTTGCAATCGCTTCACCAGCACCGTCCAACATGAACAGCCTGACATGGTGGTTTCAAAGAGAGCTTAACAGTCAGGGTTAAAGGTGCTTCCTCCCTCTTTTCTAAAGCGTAGCCTCAGGGCCTTGTTTCATACAGAGG
>OMLP01006695.1:15310-30996 GCA_900302685.1 Spondyliosoma cantharus | reverse complement strand
TCAAAAACTAATTAGCCAATGGGGACACTCTGCTGAAAAAGCCCGCCCACCCGAGAGGTTTGTGCCAAAATCGCAAACAAAAAGTCAGGGAGCGCAAACGAGACAGAGCTGCAGAGAGACAGGCAGAGGGAACCGTAAACAAAATAATGCATTATTAGAAGAGTAAAAGACCAATACTGTACACTATTTGACAAATTATTTTTGTTTTTGAAATTAGTTCTCTCAAAATCCTATTTTTGTTTGACATTTAAGAAGTTTTGTTTGTTTCTTTTGGCACAAATCTAATTCCATATTAATGAAGATACAAAAGCCATTGACCTTTTTTAACAGAGTCCATCTGCTTTTTCATTACTTTGCAGATCGCCGGGGTTCAAAGTGAGAATCAATGACAACTTAATTGGCTGCTTTTTCCTTGTGAAGTGAGGGTTTCACATGGCTGATCTGTGAAGATCAATCCACTGGAAGACTGGACTCCTCACATGGTGGCCACTTAGTGAGTCTATAAACACATTACAGGCCAGAATATCAAACACATACAAGCAAAGTACATTATATGTACACTATTATGCTGTGGGTGATGAGGAACATATGATCCATACAGCGACATTTCATGAATGATTGACTATTTTGTAATTTTTCTGCCTTTACTTTGTGATTTGCAGCCATTCCCTGATGTCCGGCTGAATAATTGATCTCAACTTTGGTGGATGGATACAGAGGATTTGACTTTGCATGCATAGAGCGTTGGTACTGAAGGAAGTCACTCAAGTGTGACCACACCAAGAAAACACCAGGGAGCACGAGATGCTCCCCGAGCTGGAATAAATGGATTGACTTTCCACATGACAATTAAAACTGAATATATTTTCCCAAGGACACCTAAATAGCCCACCAACCAATCTTCTGTTCAAACGGCCCACTGAAAACTAAATGTTATATTTACCAAGCCAAATATATAAAGCGCAGAAAGTGGCTGCACAAATTCACCTGTGTTGTTTGTGTAGGTGGGAAATAAAAGAAAATAACTAAATCACTAAAGTCTGACTAGAAGCAAAAGAAACAACATGAAAAAACTACCAGTGACGACATTTTGTCTTCCTCAACCTAATGTTTTGAAACATAGTGTGACACAAGGATGGGCTAGCTGGTTAGCATGTGGACTTAAGTAGATATCTCTGTAGAACAATACATATACGTCATGACATCAAAACACCTGTAAAGTTTCATGGTTGCATCTTGCATTAAAGCTCTCTTGCGAGGCCCTCCTGTGGATACGATCACAAGCACACACACACAGACTCGCAAATTGGGAACACCATCAGCCATGCTGCTGCAGCTTGTAACAACAAATGGGAAATGTAAGCAGACTTCTATTTGCTGAACAACCACACCGGTCTTTGAAATCCCAATCAACCCACATACATGAATATAAAATAAGGCTGTCTAGGTTAATTCCTGAGAAGCTAGCATTTTGTTCACACAGCAAGGATAATGCATCACCCATACAAATTTACATATTGATGCTGGGGGAACCGGCAAGGGAAAATTATGTAGTTCATGTCTGTAGGTCTGCAACCATTCATCACCATGGAAAAGGGATTGTGGCCGCAAAGAGGAAAATAGGAGGGCAACTATGTGAGTTTTAATGCCCATTACGCATAATTGGCTGTTTAGCTTTTGCCTTCCTTAAAAGTCATTAAACATCCAAGAAACAGCTGTGTGCCTAATTATTCATACAGGCAGCAGTGCAATTCTAATGTTTTCCCAGACCAGACGCACAGCCATGGTCCTTTGAACCTTCATCTTCCCTTTGGGCTTTACTCCAGTTCCTGAGTAAATCAACTGGTGCATACTAATTGGTGCGTCTTTATCCCTGTGGCAAAAGGAGACCAGCATGGGTGCACATGCATGCGTCATGTGTGCATATGTGTGAATGTGTGGGTGGGTGGAGAAGTCTCTAGTAAATCATGTAGATGAGTTGTGTCCTGCAGAAGGAAAACCCTTCCTTTGCCAGTGCAAATCAATACAGTAGATCTATGTAGACACTGACCCCTCATGCACCAAACACACACACACACACACACACACACACACAAACGGTCTCAAAGGAGGCAAATACTATTTTCTTCCTAATGTAGATATATTTTAATACCTTTTCAGCTCCGGCAGGTGTATTTTAAACGTGGCAGTTTTTCAGAGGAGTTAGGACAGGATCGGTGACAGTTTTCTCGTAATCAACCACTTACCAACATCAACGACGGTGAACTTTTGCTTGCTGGACTCTTTTCCAGCACTTGTACTGTGTTCAAAGCATAACACAGCTGTTGTCAAAGACATTTTACACTTTTTAATTGAGTGTTACAGACAGCAACCCTGTAGCCTAATGTGGGTGTCTACACTGAAACTGAAAAGAAGTGATCACAGAGAGAATCAGTTTGACAGTTGAAATGCGACTTTCTGATGAGGAGGCTGATACTACTTGCATGTATGTCCATTAAATATAAGGCTACAGCAATTAGATTAGCTTTGCATAAAAACTTGGAACATGGAGCTACCACTAGCAGACAGTTAGCTGATCCCACTGTGGCAAAAAGACGGCGCATAAAATCCTGTCAAAACTTCATGTTTTTGAATGATTAAACAAAGGAGATATAATGTGCTCATTTGTGAGCTAAACAGTGCTGGTAGCTGGATTTTGTTATCTTCGGACAGACTCAGGCTAGTTGTTTCTGCGTTTTCAGTCTTTGCGCTAAGCTAAGATAAGCTAACTGGTTGCAAGCAGTAGATTAACTTAATATTAACTATATAAATATGAGAGCGCTACCAATCATCTCATCTAACCCTCTACAAAATAAATGAGTAAATGCATTACCCAAAATGTCAAACAATTTAACCAGCATGAATAAAAAAGACAGAAAGACACTTTATGTCTACAGGCCTACAATGTCACAGGTAATAACATAGTTTATTCAAATATACAATGGTGATCCTTTTCAGCACCACATTTACAGTGAAACGATCGGAATAGACTTTCCATGTGCACACGACACATGGACATGGCAAATCAGGATTGTATTTCCCTCTTCTCACTACCTCTAGCCCATCAGCGCTGGCAGGATGAAGGTGACAGGGGAGCGTATTCCCTGTTGACCTCCTCCCTCCTGTGGAATTTAATGAGATGTCACCCAGGTCCAGATGATAACCACTCCTGACACTCCACTCATCTGAATTTCAAGTGGAAAGAAGGGACAGGACTCGCTCCGGGGAGAGGGGGGTTTATTCCGGAAGAGACTATGGGTCAGTAGACTCATTTGATAAAGGTAAGTGTCTTTATGGAGAGAACACAGCTACGACAAAGCATTTGAAATACAAAAAGAAAAAGAAAACATCAAAACAAACAGGGAGTGCTTACTTGTACTTACACCCCTGACCAGTCCTTTTACCCTGTTGTTGACAGGGTTATTGGTGATTAGATGACCTTTACCAACATGAGATCCTGAGGGATCCACCAGGCTGGTTGATGGATTCACACTTCAGTTACCTAATGAAAAAAACAAATGGGCACACTCAGAGACAAAACATTTCACTTGGAAAAAAACAAGACGATAGAAAGATAGAGACAACTTAGAGGAGGAGAGAGAGCCAGCGAGAGTTGATGTACAAAGAGGAAGCATGTAGAGGAAATGAAAGGTATTCGTTTGCCTTTAAAGCATTCACATTTCAGTTTTTTTTTGCTTTCTTCGCGAGATGAGAAGGTCAGTACCACTGTTATGTTTCTTGTTATCTGTTTAATCCTTCCAAAACCAAAGTTGTCTTTTTATGTAGTAGTTTTCTTGTAGGTCCTGATAAACTGGAGACAAAAACAAGTGTTTTTTTTCTTTTAAGGAGACCTGCAGACACTAAACCTGGTCGGACTATCTCCGTCCATGATAATAGCACCCAAACGGCCGTTTCAAGACATTTTTTTTTTCTCCAAACCATTACCAAATGGATTTTGTGCCTAAACCTAACCAGAGCACAAGTAGAGCTGCCTTATTGCAAAGCAATATTGGAACAAATAAATGGGACGAAGGAAAATAATATCGTTGTCATACCATAATGATGATAAATTCGAGTGGAAACAGGGAAAAATAATAGAGGCAGGAAAACCAAGGCAGTGGTAATGACCAAGATCCCCCGGCATAATAAGGATGGGGATATTATTCCTGAAGCACCACTGTCAATTCAGGAAGCACCCCCACTCCATTCTTTGGGGTTTAACCCTCAACTATCTCAGCTTGTACCTTTTAGGTCTTGCAACATGGTGTCCATCAGTGGTGGGACATCTATCTATCTATCTATCTATCTATCTATCTATCTATCTATCTATCTATCTATCTATCTATCTATCTATCTATCTATCTATCCATCCATCCATCCATCCATCCATCCATCTATCTAATGTATTGTAACGTGAATAATGACACGTTCCCTGTCCCTCTCCGTTGCCCACACAAGCCATGTCCACAAATTGTTTAAGTTGTTTAATGCTGCTTGACTGTGGGCTTCTGCGTGAAGGAGTCGGGTCCGATTTGCCACGACAGTCCAAAGGATGTGAATTTATGCACGTTCTCGACAGCCTTGTCTCAATGCCTCTGCTCCCCTAACAGAGAGCAACAATAGCTAAAGGTTATTTGGAAATAGAGTCCGCTAATATAAACTAACGACCGGCTTCCAGCACAACACAGAAGTTCCTCAGAGACCCTTGGAAAGTCTAAAGTGGTTCTAATTTTTCAGAATAGCCCATTTAAGAATATTATTGTATCATGGGTGCAGATCCCGGGGGGGACGGGGGGGACATGTCCCCCCCCCATTTTCTGAAAACCATGAATTGTCCCCCCCAATAAAAATACCCTAAATTATTCAAAGTTGAACAAATGTATTTTCAGACTTCACATTCTTCACATTTTAGATTTTAGACGAAGTTGTGATTTATGGTGGCATAGTTAAGTTGCATACGGGCAAAAAAAAAAAAATCACTTTTGTGTCCCCCCAATCCTGACATCCTGACCCAAATTTATACCCAAATAGCCAATTTACTCAACTGTACACTAGCTGCAAGCCAACGTTAACGAGCAACACCACACACCGAGCGCGTCTGTGTGGTCAGATTTAAGACAACGCTCTGTGAGTTCAGTAGCCTTCTCATCAGGGACTCTCATGACGTAAAGTACATTCTTCTCCAGCTCCAGATGTCAGTGAAAATTAAATAACATAAACACCTGGAAACAGAGATCAGCTCCGCGGCTTGCTGCTGCAGTCAGGCTGATAAACAGGATTTTGTACTAAAAAAGTAAGGACAAATTTAAATTATCAATGTCCGTAGAGGAGTAAAAAGCACATACTTGCCTCTGAACTGTAGTTGAATGGAAGTATAAAGTAGCAGAAAATTGAAATGCTCAAGCAGCACTTCGGAATTGCACTGAAGTGAAGCACATGTGGTAGTAAATGTCCTCAGTTCCTCTCCATAGAGGGGAGCTTTCAGTCGTCTGTGCAGCTGACAGCTCCAATAACAGCCTGAGTGGACCTGAGGGCAGATCTCATACTGCTTTTTTTCCTCTGAACGTGCACTTGGCCAAAATAAATGCAATGTGAATTAGTGTAATACAGCAGAAAATCCATGTTATTATTGTGTCAACACAACATTTTCCTATCACAGGACCCTGCAAGTTTATCCCTGAGGATAAAGGGATCAATGCTAGTTTGATAAAGATAGGATTGGAGGCAGATGGGTAATTGGTAGTTATTACCTGGAGACTAAGATTAACAGTCTGTTAAAATCATGCAAATTCTCTCAGCCCTACCAGCTATATTTCAGACCAAAGCGTCAATGACTTACTCCCTTGCTCAGGTGCATGCCTGTCTTTTTAGAGCCACACTATGAGTTTGCCTTTTCAGAATATAATTATTTTAGATTATTGGCGTCGTAAGAGTAACTGTTGTTCCAGTCATTGTGTTTTCCGATTGAGGGATACAAGGTTTTTGAAACTCAAATAACCTCCCAGCCATTTAAAGCAGCATCTGGCTAGAGAAATGAGATGTTAACATCGAGGGAGTAAGCAGCTTATTTCCCGCTGGATTATTCTATTTTTCACTCCCTCTGGGCGGAGGTCCAAATCCCAAAGTCTTGAAGGGTAGGTGAGGAAGCAGCTGCTCTTCTAATAAATCCAAAATGACTGTGGTGTGGCTCTGATGGCTACAAAAGTTGTCTCAAAGCAGACATTACTTTTTACTCATCTTCATAACTTCCGTCCTACTTATTGACTAGGTCAAGCCCTCAGTGGACGCCTTGTGTTATTAGTAATACAGGACATGATTTATTGTGTACACAAGGCATAAAAGGGTTTAATTCTCCTGTTTGTTCTTTCTTGGTCAAAAACAGTACATCGATCCTTTTGGTTGTTACTTTGTTTTACTTTTGTGTTTCTACTTTGTGTTTTTTGTCGCAGAGTATGCTAACCATCCGCCTGCTAAGCTTCCCTCAGCTCCAGTGTCTGCTAACCACCAGCCAAAGATTTTTGATAAGCAAACCGACACCAAGACTGTTGACACCTCCGACAGCCCAGCCTACAAGGTGCCTCTCCCGAAAAAGCAAGGCTCCCAACCACATCCAGCTCACTTGTCTGCTGTTCTTCGCCGCTGCCCATCGCCACAAAGCCAAGCCTGGGCAGCGCTTCAGAGCCAAGCACGCCCAAGCTCCAGCATCAGGGGTCCACATCAGGCGGTGTCTCCCAGTCCGGTCTGGTCAGTGGTTCTCCGTTGGTGGCCCGGCCAACATCTGCCAGTGTTTCTCCAACAGTGTTTCTGAATCCAGCTCCTGTTCCTCCGTTGGCAGTCTGGTAGACCTCTACCAGTGGTTCTTTGTTGACATAGGCTAGCTAACTTTTACAAAACTTTATATTTTTAGAGTAAAACACATAAAACAAATTCATTATAGGTCCCGTTGTTTTTTTTTCTCTCTCACTGTTGCCGGATAATGCCTAACGAGGTGTTCATGATCAGAAAATAATGGAAAACGTGGAGGCCAGGAACATCCAACATGCAGCCCGTCTTCCTAATTTACAAGCCATGGTGATCTGTGCTGTACCCTTAGCCACTGTCAGTATACCTACTATTATTATTAGATCCTTACCCAGTGATCCATGTCTTAATTGATATGCTAAAATGCAGACTAATGCGAAAAATAAGATCTAGTTTAAATGTTTATCTATCATCATGCAGTTCATTTAGGAGCAGAGATCCCCCCCAACCAATAGTTTGTTGTGTTCTCTCTAATCTTCTGAGAGTCTGCACTTTTCATAAGATATTTATCGATGCACCAAATGCAGTGGTCGTGCTGTAGGTTGGTTTCTGCTCCCAGTCCCAAACAGAATGCAGTGCCATGCTATATGAACATTGTCTTCAAAATAATTATACTTTTGTGAATATAGTGTTCTTGAGGGAGCAGATGATGTCACACATATGATTACATCCTGGGAACAGATTGAAAAAGAAAAGACTTCACCAAAAGTTTGGCAGCAAAGAGTTGAAGGGAGGAACGATAATAAGACTGTCTTCATGAGATTTCTACACCTGACAGAGGCTTCTCTTTTTAAGTAGAGTCTGCGGTGAGAAAGAACGGAGACAGCTTTAAAAAATCAGTTTATACTTTTTGCGTGCAATTGCAGAAGTAAGAGACTGGGATGCTGCTCAAAGACTAAAGTCCCACAAAGGAAGAACTGCCATGGATAAACCGGAGGGCAAAAGCCGACTGAGCCCGAATTAATAGGACCTCTAGAAAGGGAATGTTAAATTACAATGTCATGTCCATGGTATCTGAAGAAAGCCAGCAAAAAACACTTTATCCACATCAAGTAGACACAACAGTCACGGCGAGACATGACAGCTAGCTCAGAGCGCAGGCTCACGGTCTTCTCCACATTAATTCATACAGGTTCCTCCTGGACATGGCAGCCGTCACAGTCATTTAGGAAAGGTGTATCACTGTCCCTCTCATGGGCAGTCCTTTGACATTTCCATTTGTCACATAACAGCAAATCACGGGGCAAACGTGCGGGCAAGTGACGTTTCCATTTTTCTGGTGCTTCTTTGGATATGAGGAGATGGACATTACCTGAAACACGGTGTCAGCACAAAGCATATTCACACTGATAGAAAGACAGAGACAGACGGAGAAATAAAAAACCGAGACAACGACAGAGAGGCGTGGTGGTTCAGAGAGAGATGCTTACGCAACAGGGGATTGATGGATGAAAGTGTAGCATTAAGGGGTTCTTGGCCTGAGGGAAGATGATCGGGGACAATATGTGCATGTGTTTTTTTATGGGGTTCTTGGCTACGCGGATGGACGGGAGAGGAAGTGAGAAGCTGACGGCGATAAACGAGAGGAGATTGGATACGGGGGGAGCAGAATAGTGGGAGATGAGTGACACACAACGAGAGGAAGGTCACTGGCGAGTGAGTATGGGGGCGGCGGGGGAGCCAACTGATTGGATTTAAAATGAAAAATGAAGGAAGAAAGTGGTCATAAGGGAGCAGTTAGTGATACACTGACCTTAACGAGGGAGGCTGAGTCTCCTCCCCAGCACTGAAGCACCTAACACATACTAATGCCTACTCACACACCTAATACAACCCCAGCATTAGATGGAGAAGTGCATCCAAGACAGATGAGGAGTCCAATGATGTGGAAATGGGTTGTACTAGTCATTTGTAACCATTACGTTTGCATGGAAAATCCCTGGTAAGGTCTTTTACTCGGTTACTACCTGGTTTCCAAAGCGTTCTACTAAATCAGGTCGCAACACTTAACAAGACTTAAGGAATGGCTTTAGCTAGGAAAGACTTTAGTAACTGGCAAATTGGAAATTAATGTAATATTAATTGGGGCCAAACGATATATTCAAAGTAGGCTGAAGCAAATGCTCCACATTTTGGAAAAAATCTCAAAGCTTTTTTGCTTCCTGTGAGCGAGGAGATCAATCCCACTCACATCTCCATTCTACTCTATGTATGAAACTGAGCCAGCTGAGGGTTAAGTTAGCTTAGGATAAAAGCTTGTAACAGGGGTAAAAATCAAGCATGGCACCATCCAAAGTGAAAGAAAAAAATAAATCAGCCTGTCACCACTTATTAAGCTTGCGTAATATATCTTGTTCATTAAATCCATACAAAAGCAGAAGTTTACGTGGGGGTTATGTGCCTGAATATCTTTCCCCCCTAATTCCAGTGCTTAGATAAGCTTTGCTAACTGGCTCCTCTCAGTAAGTTTGTATTCAACGGACAAATCTTAAAGTAGTCGTATCAATCTTCTCATCTAATTCTCATCTCTGAAAGTCCTTTCACACTGGACAAAAACCCAATAGCAATTTTGTCATTCAGTGGGAAACAGTCAGTGCGTTTACATGAACAGCTTAGTCGGATTAAGGCCATAGTTCGACTATGCTACTCAATCGGACAACTGCAATTGTCCGAGTATACATGCTGGTGAGAAAATTGAATTATTGGGCCGAAGCATGTCATACCCTGGTACGATAGGTGGCACTGTACCCATTTCAACTAGTGGTAATAGAGCCACCTCTGGCTGACCTCTTTATGTCACCAGCAACAACAAACTCTGCCTCGGCATTCAAGAAAGATGGTGTACGAAGAGCGAGACAAAGCTACATCTTTGTGCATTTTCGTATGTGATGTTACATGATAATTCAACAAACTAGATTCACAATGGCGCTCATGCTTGCAGTGATTTCATAGGAAAGACGCCGATCTCTCCATCGTGTTGTTTGCTATTTCCGGCAACCACACGACTACATCGTCTCCTACTTCTGGCTCACGGCCCCGGGGAAGCAATCTCAAGCATGTGCAGAACGCAAAATCCGATCCAATCTGATGTAAGGTATACATGCGCGGGTAATGCGACTATCAATCGAATAATCTAGCTGTCTTAATTCAACTATAGAAATCTTATCCGGTCCGATCTTAGTCAGACTAAGGTGTATACATGCATCTTAAAAATCCGATCACAGTTGGACTAAGCCAGTAATTCGGTTTTCTTGAGTGCCATGTAAAACGCACTGGGTGTCTTGCATGGGGACCCCGGTTTGTGTTAATAAGTAAAATGTGTAGAGATGCACTAAAAGTGCAGCCCATTTTTATTTGCTAAGAAAAACTCCCCACCAGTAATGATCACTAGTTCATGATTACATCCCAGAATTCTGAGAAAATGTAAATAATGTTTGTGTGTTTCAGTGTTGCAGTGATGACTCAGACCGTTCAGACCAATGGGGTTCAACCCCTCAGTAAGACATGGGAGCTGAGTCTGTATGAGCTTCAGAGAACACCACAGGTAACGATTCATACCGTCAGTCATCAGTTCATCGCAGAAGTTTCTTCAAAATCATTCTGCCCATGTTTGTTTTTTAAACAAATAAATCACGCAATTTGTGGACAAATGTTTGTGACCTACATAGAACTAAAGCTCATGAGCAGTTTATATCAATACACAATTCTGAGCACAGTTTGCTCCCCCATACTCCTGAAATTAGAACCCTGTGATGTATCCAATGGGATGACACAACAGTTACAGTGGTTCTGAGATTAGTAGGAACTAACATCCCCAATAAGACCCATGAGCTGTAGCTGTATCACTTATTTACAATTCCACAGATAGATGTATCTGTGTGTTTACTCACCTTCATCTTGATCTGTTTCATATGGGCACAGGAGGCTATCACTGATGGACTGGAGATAGCAGTGTCACCCAGGTCCTTGCACAGCGAACTTATGTGTCCTATCTGTCTGGACATGTTGAAGAACACAATGACAACCAAAGAATGTCTGCATCGCTTCTGCGCTGACTGTATCATCACAGCTTTGAGATCTGGGTAAGTTTTACAATTCAGTGGAATCCAAAAGAGCCCCGTTTGCCCCTGTAGTACTCTACAGATCTCTGATGATCTCAGCTCAACTAATCCAGTGAAGTGAATGTCAAAGAAAATGAGTAGTAGTAACCTATGAGGGAAGGCAGAGTTTCAGGTATGGTCACACCATTCAGAAAAGAGAATTCTTGTGACCGTCGTATTGGATCACTAGTGGAGGAAGCTAATGTCTGTCGAAGACCTGGATGATGGGGATTTACTGGAGCTAACAAAATGACCTGTTTGATACATCGTTATCGCTTAAAGGATGTGTAAAAATAGAATGTCACATATGTCTTCAAATAGCGCCAGTACACAGTATACCAGTACACATTGAAAGCACTGTAGAACCCTTGAATGGTTCTTCTTGTCTATTCTGTCCACAAAAGGAGCTTTTCCATATACATGTGCTGGCTCAGTTTGAGGCAGGGCCACCTGCTTGAAAGCACATCTTTAATTAATGACACGCTTGTCTTGTGGTTGAATGAGCACCTGTAAATGCTCTTCCTCTTGCAGCACCATTAATAACCGCTAACAGAGCTCCGCTTACTCAGTCAGAAAGATATTTAATTTCCTATAAATTCACAATAAAAAAAAATCCCATTATATTAAGTTATATTAAAGCTTTTATTATGATTTAGCAAAACCAGGAAATGTTGGGTTTTCACCAGCAGTAACTTAACATAGTTCCTGAAACAGCTGAAAGCGGACACAATGAAACGGTTAAAAAGAGCAGATATCAGAACATACAAACAGGGAAATAAACGACAGACTAAGTTAGAAGATACAGAAGTACTGAGAGCTGAACACACAGACTTTTTAAAATGTCTTTCTCTCAGGTTTCCTGCAAAAATGAGTCATGCAATCCGAACACACACTTGAGGAAGAGGAGAAAAATGTCACCCACTTGGTGGGTGCTGCTCGGTTCAACTTGGCATGGTCAAACTTGATAAAGGAAAGGCAAATCCATGTTCCCCTCAGAGCAATCAAACTGTAAATGAAAAAGCCCCTCGAGGGTTACCTTTTTATACACATTTCAGTTTAAATGGTGCCAGATACAATCCACAGTCCTATTTCTGTGCAAATGACAAGAATGTTTGTCCCCCATCACTTTTTGTTGTTATTGTTTCGTATAAACGTGGGCATATGAAATGCGAAAAAGAAATGTAAACCTATTCTCTAAATATCATATTCAGGCCTACACAATGTTCCCGTTGAGGTCAGAGAATCAGGTCTGCTCAGCTCTATACACACTGGCTTTGGACAAGCTTCAGTCATCGACCCTTATACCATGGACATGTTAACACAGTAGCCCCATTGAGTGCGGGGGTCCTGCACCAGTTCTTGAGGGGTGGAATTTTCCTTCGATGCTGATACGCCTCCGAAGGTAGTATCAGAGGCGCAGCATTGGCGAACCGTACCAGTGTGAATGGATAAGCCGGCAGCACAGAGCAGGGGCATATCGATCTGACAGTCTGATAACTACGCAGGTCCTTCACTCAACAAAATAAAGAAAATCCCACAAAGCAACGTTACATGACCAAAATAAAGTAATGTAGTAACTGTCTTTGGCAACTTATTTGAGGAAAAAAATACAGTAATTATATGTGGAGAAGTGTCTGTCCTCCTGCCTGTCTTACCGACTCTTCAGCTTCTGTCACCTGTCAAACTTTAACTCACAAAGTGTTTGTGTTGAAAAACAATCACTGCGACGGTCAGCCCACCCGACCGAGACTTCATTGAACTTTCCCCCAGAAAACAGCCTCCCTCCCGCGAGTGTGAGAGTCAGACAGCGTCCAGTTTACTGATGGCGATTATGTAATTTAGAGCGAAAAACGTAACTCAATCGCAACACATTATAACGGCATCCATATGATTATAAACAGTTAGCAGGTACATGCTCAGATTAACAGGAGAACACTGGGGAAACACCTTGAAAAAAACACGCAGACGTCATCATCATGACGTATACCGCCATGCCTCTTTAGGAGCCACAGCGCCAGCTTGCTGTGTGAATAACACACTGGTTTGTCTTTACGGCAGAGTTGCTTTGCACTGTGTGAACAAACAACGGCAGAGAATGTGGCGATAATGAGACAGCTCTGTGTGGAAAAAGTCTACTGTTAGACATTAAAAACAAACATAAGTTAACATGAACGCTTACTCATTAGTGTGCAGCTCTCTTATTCCTGTAAGGACTGACACTTTTTCGAATGCACCTTTTGACTCTAAAAGAGTTTAAACTCAAGTAAGACAAGTATTGTTGATCAGGTCTGTGATGTCCTTGCAAACTGTTCTAACGTACCCACATGTACCTTTATCAAATAGTATGTCAGAGGTTGACATTCAGTGTATTGTTTGATTTAAACAAACCCACCGAAAAAAATATGCATTTAAAATGTTTTCATCAGTAATGGGATTTCACATTGTTGCTTTGGCATGATTATTTCAACTGATGATGGTGAAAATGTCTTTGCAGTAATAAAGAATGTCCTACCTGTCGTAAGAAGCTGGTGTCCAAGAGGTCGCTGCGTCCTGACCCTAATTTTGATGCTCTGATCAGTGAGTAACCACGGGGGTTTAAAGAGGCTTAACCACTAAACAGAAAATCTGGACCAACTGAGAATTGTCCCAGTTTTGTGAGTGAAAATGCTGCGAAAGGTCCTAGAATTCTATTTCTGTGTATTTATCCTATTTTAGGCAAGATTTATCCCAGTCGTGACGAGTATGAAGCCCACCAGGAGAGAGTGTTGGCCCGCATCAGCAAACACAACAACCAACAAGCCTTGTCCCACAGCATAGAGGAGGGCCTTAAGATCCAGGCTATGACTAGGTAAACACAGCAGTCTCACACACAGATCATGCAAATTCACGTCAATCAGTCTACTGTAAGAAGCTGAATTTGTTTCTGTCAGACTGCAGCGTGGTAAGAGACACACAGTGGAGAACGGTAGCGGAGCGGAGGACAATGGAGACTCTTCCCACTGTAGCAACGCTTCTGTCCACAGTAACCAGGTATGTTCTGATGTTTAACACAGTATGTACAGTGGAGAGCCCCAGTGACCATACGTCTTTTCTGCATTTGTTTCAAATGTAATACTATTTCTTTCATTACAGATGATAATATCAGTTTAACATTTTGAGTGAAAGTTAAATCTTAATCTTAATATCTCAGTATTCATGACTTCTTGTGATGTCACAGACTGCTGGGCCTTCTCAGTCTTCAGTGTCCCCATTAATGTTGAATGGAGTTGAGGTCAGGTGACTGTGGAAGACAGTCAGGACTCTGTCTTTGGTCGTCAGTAGTTGTGTCAAAGCTTTGAGGTGTTTGGGCTCATTATCCTGCTGCAGTATGAATCCTTCTCCAGAAAGATCAAACCAGAGGGTGGAGCATGTCTCTGAAGAAAGAGTGGTGCTTCTTCTCGGTCAGGGTGGAGTCAGTTCTGCGCATGAGTCTGAAAACAGCCCCAGACTTGAATCTTGATACCACAGTGTGGCTTCAAACACTGTGGTATCATTCTCTCTGCTGTTCGTCTCCTTACATACACCCCTCTGTTACTGACACTAATCTATCACTGGGATTAAACAGTTACACTTTTGGGCGCCATGTGTTTTCCCTTCCAGTTACTGACTTTGAATTTAAAATACACAAGTATGTATTTCAATGATCAAATACATGCAGCAAGCAAAGGTGCCAAACCTCCCACTTTTTTTTAGTTTCACTGGGTGTAATGGTTTAATTGTGGAGCCCAATTAGTGTAGCACTAGACCAGTGTAAAGGTGAGTAATTGTGAAAAAGGACATTGCTTGTGAATGAGAGCGATGCATTGTAATAATAGTAATGATAGCTTGGATTTATATAGAGCCTTACCCTAGACTCGAGGACACTTTACACAGTATATATAATCACTGGAACAGTTAGAAAACTACAGGATGTGAGTAAAGAATAGTTTAATTCTGGATCTTAAAAAGCACACTTCTCTTCCAGGTGTGTTCTGTCATCTTACTAATTCTGTGTGCTTGAACCTTTTCCTACAGGAAGCAGGTCCGAGCATTAAGCGCACCAAGACGAGTGATGACAGCGGTTTGGACATGGATAATGCTGCCGAGAACGGAGGCGGGGACTCTGTGATCGATGGTGGTGCCAGTGAAATAGAACTCGTGTTCAGGCCACATCCCACCCTGATGGAGAAGGATGACGGTAACAACAGGTAGTGACACACTCACAGAGCTCACATTAAGCTTAATTGGTTTGGTTGTAGGGAAACCGAGGCACCGAGGACATTTGAAAATCAGATAACTAAGAAATCTGCCTTCTCTTTTCTATCTATAGGTATCATTTAGATTTAGATTTAGTCTTGAGCACTTAAACACAACCATGTACTCATCAAATGAATGTGTGTGTGTCCAGTGTGGAGTTTGTCCCTCGCTACATTAAGACGTCTGGTAACGCTACAGTGGATCACCTGTCTAAATACCTGGCAGTCAGACTGGCTCTAGAGGAGCTGAGAAGAAACGCAGAGGCCAGTCCTGTTAATGTGGAGGCAGCATCAGAGAAACAGTACACCATCTACATACCTACTGCTGGAAACCAGTTCACTGTAAGTATACACACACACACACACACACACACACACACACGCAGCCCCTCCAAGCATAGGTCAAGTTATGGCGTGTGGCAGGGGGAGTTAGTCATGGTGGAGGGTGAGTCGTGGTCCACAGAGGATAAGT
>OMLP01006687.1:14213-29857 GCA_900302685.1 Spondyliosoma cantharus | reverse complement strand
GTAAAGTCTGATTAGAAAGTGTGATGCGTCGGCCCATTTGCATGCAATCTGCGTTTTCAGTGTGCATCGGGACGTGTGTGTGTGTGTGTGTGTGTGTGTGTGTGTGTGTGTGTGCACGCATGCTGCTTTGCATGTGTGTACCTGGCTGCTCTCCTTTAATAGCCACACATCCTGCTGCTGCCTGTTACGACTGGCATTTTTACAATCTCGTTTGACTCTAACACTCCCTAATACAAGCAGGCCAACAAACGCCCAGCCATTTCCTCTGTCTGGCTCCCCCGACAACCCCCGCCACCACCACCACCACCCCGATCCCCTTTGTAGTCGACTTTTTTTTGTTGTTGTTTTTTAGATATTTTTTAGCCATGCTAGTGGCCAGGCTCCAGGGAATGCTTTGCCTGTCTGTCGATCCAGCACTTTGGTCCAGACTGAACAAAACTATTGAATGGATTGTCATTAAATTCATGTTCAGACTATCACAGCCCCCCCTTAAGGATGACGCCTACAGACTTCGTGATATCTTGACCTTTCCTGTATCACCATGTCAAATGTCTGAAAGAATAAGTTCACCCAGAAATGAAGATTTTGTCATTATCTGCTCACCCTCGGGCCGACTGAAAGTTGGGGCGAAGTTTCGTAGCCCAACAAAACATTTCTGGAGCTTCACAGCAAAACAGTGTTGCAGCATTCTCCTGAACAGCCGAAGTAGATGGGGACTTGTTTTAAAACCTGACAAAGACAACAAGCAGAAAGAAAAACTAGAAATGGCTCCATAGAGCTTGTATGTTGCAAGTCAAGGCTTGGGAGGCCTTGAGATACCGCACTGGTTTGAAAAGATGTTATTTATACCCTTTGTAAGAAAAAATTTTCACCGTCTTCGCTGCTGAACTAAAAGCCTTTGAATGCAGTCGAAAGTGGGTGTATAAATTCAATTGCACATCCAGGGTAATGAATCCGAATGACGGCTCCCCGCACTTTCAACTAACACAATCAGCGGGTCCATTTTTTTTCTTTCATGCATAGAAAGTCTCAACATCTACTAGATAAATTAGCGCAAAATGTCATTCATATATTCATGTTTTCTGATGATAAATCCCAAAACAAAAAATTTCCCTGTGCTGCCAACATTCAGATATTGTCTCAATAACCTTTGAATAGATCGTAATGAGATTTGGTACAGGAGTTCTTGTCGCCATGTTGACGTTGTTCCTGAAACATCATTGAAACTGCTCAATCACATTTAATGTCCACATTGGAGAAGTTGTTCTGTTAAACATAAATGGGTTTATTTTAACCCAAACCATGTTTTACTAAACATTACCAAGTATTTTAGTTTCCTAAACCTAACCAAGAAGCAGTTTTAAAAAAAAAACTTAGTGTAAAAATGATAAGTCAACAATGGAATAAGCTCAGTCTCTTGAGCAAGGGCCTTAAACTGAACTCACTCAGCCACAACAGCCCGCTCCAGATGGGGACTTTGTTGCTCTCTCATAAGATGAAATGAAGAAACAACACTGATAATGAAGTTCCAGGAACAGCAACAACATAGAGATATCAGATAAACCTTGATGGTTCTATCAGGATGAAGCATGACTTGAAACCCATAGTACCTTAACTTATCATCCAACAAATACCTGGAAAAAAAAGACATTCCAATCAAATGTTATCATGACAATATCCTGAATTACAACATATATCAATAAACATCAGAATATCAGCAATGTGACTTTCTTTTTTTACTTGACCCCAATTGCTGTAAATATGATTCTATCTGACAGCAACAGGAGACTGTTGCTCATAAGTACACTTCACCAGAATTTTCTCCTGTCAGAATTAGTCATTTCCGTACGATGCCATGGTATCATTAACGTCGTCTGAGGTTCAGTAAAGACGCCATATAAGGGCATCTGTCTTAATGTCATCGGGTTTCCTGTTAAAACAGGTTGTTGAGGCAGGATGTCACAGTGAAGGGCCAGTGTATGCTGCAAACCAGTGTACGTCTCTGGTGTGTGAATATGTCACATTTCACTCATACCAGGAACTGTTGTTCAGAGAAGTGAAGTCCCTGTCACACTCAGTCTTCAGGAGTCATGTCTAGCAGGTTTGACCCTGACTAAAAAACACTGCAGGAGGTCTTGCGAGTGGACGGTCAGCCCTGTAGCCCTCGGGCGATCATGTCGAATGCATACACACACACAAACAGGATGCACGCCAGGGAAACCTGTGGGGAATAGAGATGGCGAGAAGAGGCAGAGCAAGCGTTACAGTTGATTAAGGAGGTGTTTCCACTTGCAGGTAGAGTTTTGCTGCAAGTGTGTAACTAGGTAGGGGTTGGAAGATGGTAGCCAGAGAGGAAGAGGGAACTGTAAGTGGGGTTTTATTGACAGACTTGTGGGCCTCGAGATGAAAAGAGCATGTGTTGATTGCACATCTGAAGCCCAGTCCAGCCACTGGGCCCCAGTTCCACCCCCACCCCCTTGCAGACGAGCTCCCTCTGCCACTGGACAAAAGCTGCTGCAAGTCAAGCATGAAAGCAGGGGAGGGGGAGCCGAAAAGAAATTAGGGGTGTGTTGGAGAGAAAATAGCAGGGGGCATGAACTGCCAGCTGTTGTGTTCAACGCTGCACTTCTCCTCCAGTGCCAGGAAAATTCATCGAGGGCCGGATCACAAGCCCAAGATCAACTTCAGGTGTTGTCAGCGTCGATGCATCATTTATGAACCACCGGCCGTGCTCTTACGTGTGCGTGTCTATTGCGATGAATTTGATTTGGAATTTCGTTCAAGTTTCTGTGATATAAGATTAATTGAGCTTCCGTTCGGGGATGATCAGCCCAAAGAGCAGTGACCCTGGAGCAGGCTGGGAATTTTTTGTCATTTTTTCGAGGACGCGTCAGCAAAGGTGGAGGCGTTATAACCTTAGCCTCAAGAGAAACTGAAGTGTTTTCCTCGAAAGCAGCCTTCAGTATCGCTCTGTTGCTGGTCCTGTATCGCTACGTCGGCAAGTGTTCTGTTTACTTGAAAGGGAGCTTCATTAAGTCAACACAGAGTCCTTGGCATCGTAAAAATGTTGCTCACCATGTCGGGGCAGGTCCTGAAAAACTCATCTACTCTGTTGCTGAGGCGTGCCCTCTTTCTCACACCCGTGACTTTTCCCGTTTGCTTCCTGTGCATGAAAATTACCCCTGGTGACTGCTGATTTCAGCTCTCCAGACAGTCTCAACAAGCATGTCGGCTCATTAGGATGCGTTTCGGAATCCAACAAATCTCGACCCCTTCAACTCCAAAGTTATGAATCTCCTCGTTATGTTTATGTATGATAATGCTTCATTGTTGTGTGTTGGTTTTTTTTTTGTATTTCTTTTTGTCTCCTCAATGACAGCATGTCTGATTACAACATGAGAGGGACTGAAAAAAGCAACAAGCCAAATCAGCCCCCTGAAGTGATATGTATTGGCTGGGGAGATTTATTTTTCCGCCGTTCTCTTGTGCTGTAATCAAAGGGAGTGGCGCGCTGACTGCGACTCCCATCACCAGAGGCTAATGGCTAATCAAACAGGAGGGCTGCCAACCCTCCACGGCTTTCTCGAGCTGTCCTGCACTCTCTCGTTCTCTCTCTTCTTTATTTATTCAAGAGATCCAAGCGTCTCATTAACATGAGCTTAATTGTCCCCATCAACTCGCCAATTAACTTCATAACTTCATCTTTCTGACCAACTCCAGATCGCTTTTTCCCCAACCGAATGTCGGATTTTCTTGATGCTCGCGCTGCGCAGCCCGAGGAGATGCCACCCCTTTGTCCCCGGCCCTTTGTGAAGAGCCACGGTTCAAAGGTCAAAGTTCAAAGGCTCTCTGACCCACGGATCTTTTGAAACGCCACATCCCATCAGTCCTCTGGAGCATTCTGCGGAGGATTTGTATGATTAATCAAAAGGCCCCCCCCAACCCAACCTCCCAGTGTCCCCGGACTGGGCACCGTCCCACCATGATCCCTCACCAAGGCACAGAGTCAACACGGCAAATTAACTTTGTGCCTCCGTAACACTTGTGGATTCAATTGAGGTATTATTCGGACTTGTGGGTAGTGAAAGTGAGTGTGCACAAGCCTCTATTGTTGTTGGCCGTTGTAGAAAGTACCCAAAAAAATCATACTTTAGTAAAAGTAAAGATGTGGTGTTAAAATATTACTTTGGTGAGAGTGAAAGATATAAAATGTGCTGCTTTGGCAGCGACCTGCAAAGTAACTAGAAATAATCATAAATCAGCATATTCTCTTCTTCATTCCCTTTCAGCTGATGGGGATTCACTGTTGCACACTGAAAACACAAACCACTTTGTTAATAATGAGTTACACTGCTGTTAAATAAAGTTCACAGCAGCTACATTAAGCATGATCGAATGAAAAACATAATTCAATCGTGACACTACACGCAGTACACACTGCTCGTGTGGCATTTATCAAAATCTACCCAAAGTGCTCGCCGTCTGGCTAATCTCAAGCTAACTTGTGGGAGCGATAGGTTAATAATTAGGGAGTGTTCTGCTGCTGCTGCTGCTGCTGCTGCTGCGACTCAGTTTGTGTCCCAGTAGCGAGACAGCCTGGATTCAAGATAAATTGGCTCTTTTAACTGTCAAGTTGTTTGTATTTAATGCCTTCCACCGAACAGATGCTTCTGCGGCAATATATTTTAATGGTCTAGCCTTGCTCCAGGCCATGGACGCTGTATGAAACTGGAGAGGGTCTGGTGGAGACTCGAGTTACGTGTAGTGAGGGGAAAGAAAAGTTATTTTTTCGAGATAGAAAGGTGAGACAACAAATTGATGAGGTTGCTAATGAAATATTGAAACAAAGCTTATCATTTAACATGTTTCTGTGGCACCATATGAGATTCTGCACAGATAAAGAAACAATCATTGACATTGTGTGGCACTTGAATGTTTATTTTCTCTGATTCAGGTGTTTGACAAAGCAGGAGTCTCTTTCTCCATCTCTTTATGTCCCAAACACACACACTGACACACACAGTGGCCCCAGGCATGGCATGTGGGGCACAGTAATGTGGTGAACAAGTTTCAGGACACTCCCCGCTGCTCTCAGTCTGCGGTGCCGACCGCCTGTCGGCCAACCTCTGGCCACCATCTGTATCCCATTAGAGCCACAAGAGGGCTGCGGTGCAGAACGCATGCAACCAAAAAAAAAAAAAATCCACTATGTTCCCCCTCAAAGTCATCCTGCATTATTTAATTACTGAGCACACTCCATAAACTTCATGTTATTAACACAGTGGGAGCACATAAAAGTATATTGGATAAAGCGATGCGGAGGCTCAATCAGTCATTGGCTGATGCAAACAAGCGACTCAGTCCAGTCGTTTTCTGTAAAATCACATCGGTCTGCATCTTTACTATCTCGATGAAGTGTCATTTATGTCTGAAACGTGGATATTTTACATCATTTATAACGTTTGTTGCCAAAACCTGTTATCAAAGTGCGTTCACTGAAACAATCAGATGGTTCACAATAAAAATAAATCGTTTTTCCTTGGCTAAGACAACCACAATAAATGCCTCTGTACATCTCTATCCAGTAAACAAAAATGTCAAATTCATCCAGGTTTCCACTTTTTTTTCACCCGTGCATTGAAACTCTACGACAAACAGCCAGATGAGCGAGGGGACGCGGAGGGGATTAGGGGTCGCAGGTTTCAAGGCCACACTGCGTGACCTCAATCAGCGCTGAAGGGGGACGTTCCCAAAGAGCTAAAACTATCCAGATGAGGACCTCTGACCTCTGGCTGTGCACCCACCAACCTCTGAGTGAAGTGGACGTTGCCTCTGGCTTCAGAGGAACTAAAGGCCTCTGTTATGGCTCGAGGATTAGACTTGGGGACCAACCACACACACATACACAAACACAACTGCTGTCTATTTTCATCTCTCACTCTCTCGCTTGTTTTTTTCTCTCTCTCCCCCCCCTCCCCCCGTCCTGCTTCTCTTCCCTAACAAGCAATGAAGCTTTTGTGGTTCACTGACTTCTGCCGGCTGCTCAATTGGGGAAGTTGCCTGTCTCCAGCACTTTATGTTGTTTAGATTTGCAGAAAAATAAAACATAACCTGCCACCTGCCCGCTCATACTCTGAGAGGCGAGCCAAACACAACAATTAGCCGGCACAGAACCGCTATAAAACGTCATTACGGTGTGTCTGCGCGAGCGCGTGCGTCCAGGAGGGGAGAGACGGAGAGAAAACGCAGCGCACTTGAGACGTATAAGCACATTTCCACTCCAAATGAATTCATAGCATGAGGGAAAACACGATGGCCTGACCTGAATAAATATTGGAGGGCCGTGTTCCCAGCCAAAAATGGAAATTAGTCAATTGATTTCATGATAGCGGCGTGCATATATTCAGAAATGGCTTTTATCACTGCCACTGAAAGTCATATAAGGAAATCTAATGTCTCTGTAATGTAAATATAATGCCACTAATCCGAAGGTGCAAGGCAGCTTGAAATCTCCCCATGCAGGCGTGCAGGGGCTCCTAAATATGTAATACCGTTAAATCAAATTAGAATACCACTGTCTGACCAGAACGGAAGCCGGCGTGCACCTCACACTGGCAGATAATTCAACAAGAACAGTGAGAGGAAAGCAGATTAATTTTGCACCAAAATTATCCAGTAGATTGTTTTGTCCAACATTTCCATTTCTCAGCGAGTTATTCTCTCACTGCGGGCTTGGCAACAGAGCAGTGCCGAGTATGTCACACCTCTCTTGTCAAACTAAATACATTTTTTGTCATTCGCCTTGGCAGAGGAGGCCTCGTACATGGCATTTCAACCTCCATGCCAACCCCTGCGGCAGGCAATACAGCGGCTTCTCAGCAGCGGGGGCACGCCGCCCTTTGATGGAGGCTGTCTGGTTCTGAGTGGCACAGTTGGCCCGGATTGGTTTAATACCCAGCGTCGGCTTTTATGTGTGTGTTTTTGAGATTGTGTCTCTCCGACATTGACGACACAAAAGGATTTACACACAGAAATCGCAGCAGTGTTTGGACCAGACATCAGTACAGAAGGCTGCGTGTCAGTCGGGCCTCCTTCAGACTGAGATCAGCTGTTCAGTCTTGGTCACAGGCCCTGGGTCAGCACGATGTGCCTCGTAATTCTGCAGAAGTAAAAGGTCGAATTCAACTTACTTCACATGGAAAGTTGTTAGACTTGACGGTCAACTCCCGTCTAGTTTGACATGTGAATAGTTCTCTTCCTACTGTCTCGTCCTAACTAAAATAGCAATCATGCAGTTATCACACTCTCCTCCCAAGAGGAATCACAGCGTCAGATGTTTCAGCACAACAATATTTTCACGTTCAAGTGACAAAGCCCCAGAGCAGACATTCTAATTATGTTGGGAGCAAAGGAGGAAGTCCTGTCAGTCAACAATGTTTTTTTAAAAATATGAACAACAATTGTTCCCTAACCAACCCTCGCTTGTTTATCATTGTAACCACAATGACAAAGGTTCATTTTTTTAACCAAAACCCGACCAATCTTGAACCAAGTCTAATGGTCTTTAAGGTCATTTGTATTTATTTTATGTTACCTTTTTGAGTCCAACAGTCTTTTTTTGTTATTGTTGGGATATTTATTGTCATAATATCATCCAACATTTATGTGTTCAAATCAAATCGATTTTTTGAGGACTTCAGTGCGCTTACTTGATATTAGATGCCTGAAGTAATAAAACACAATTCAAGTATAATGCAAACTGGTCACATACACATGCGCAGTACCTCATTTCTGCCACTAGGGTTCCTCGGTAGAAAATAATGAAAAGAACAGATGTATGCTGATGATGTCATGAAGTAGCGTGGGGTCATGAAGTTGTAGTCTTCACTTTTAAACAGTCGTCATTGCAGATGATATCTACAGTGTCTGATGGGGCTCAGGCAGACATGTTCATGGTGAGGTAATGTACAATAGTTTGACGCACTTTATGCTTTATGCTACGTTCGCTGACTTCCCTCCATACTCTGTCTTTTTCGACGACCAAAAGAAATGAATCGTTACCTTGAGCACAACTCAAAAAAATAAATAACTAAAGTATTTTTATTTCCTTTTTATGAAGAAATCTTACATGTTATACCTTTAATGACTGAAACTGAATTACTGAGAAGCCAGTCAAGATTCAAATAAGTTGTCTGTCACCCCACCATTCAACTGACGTACTTCCACAACCTTACAACATACACATAGGGCTCATTACGTCCCATGTTGGCACTGAACTTAAGCGGCTCGAAAGTAACTCATGTGAGACTGGGGTGATAAAATGACTCATCATTCAGATAGACTCAACAACAGAGCAAATAAAGAAAAAAGCAGGCAGTAGTGTATTTTTGGAGGACTATTCGGTTGGGTAGGTGTGAAACACAATATTTTGGAGGGAATCAAATGCAGCGTTCTCAGACGATATAATAATAGCTCGCCTCCCCCGCTGAGCAAATTCTGCTCAGAGTCGGCTCATTTTGTCTACAAAACTGGTTTTAGGTCTAATCTTAGATTGGGAATAAGAAAACACGGTAAGTGTTTTTTAGGCTGCATTAAATTTAAGCTTTGTGTTTTTCGACGACTGCAGTTTGCCTTCGTGCCCCAGGTGCTAAAGTGGGTTTAAGCTTCAATTTTCAGGCCACAATGAACATTTGGTGAATTGCATGGTTCTATTCGCCAATAGCTGATTTCCAGAAGAACACTGAGATGCATATTTTTTTCTTCAGTGCTTCGCTTTTTTTGCTGCAAAAACCGTAATGTTTTGCACGAGTTGATGCAAAATGCCCCACGAGTGTCCACAAACACACACACACACACACACACACACACACGCCCACACCCACTTCCTCGGGGTTGGTCATATGCTCCGTGCTCTCTGTTTCAGCTGCATGTCTTTTGCGGTGAACTGGCCGCCTCACCCTCACTGCCCACGCACACTCCCACGCAAACACACAAGACAAACAGTCATTCACGCATATGCATAGAAATCCACACATGCACACTCGGAGTGCACAGACAAACACGTTCAGAAATAGTCTGCCGTGGCTGCATATCTGATGGATCCTTTTCTGTGAGCGTTTGTGTGGAACAGATGGGAGTTAATAGCGCTGCCAAGTTGAATATCATCCAGAGAAATTTGTCAGATTGAAATGTCACTTCAGAGCAGCTTCTAAAAACCACCGATGTGCAGCTGTGTCAAGGGCTGTTCTCGTGTTCAGAAGACGTGTCAAGAAACATAAATATGGGTTCTGAACTGCTGACCTAACACAGTGGACAATTACGGACGGGATTCAATGATAGCAGAGTCTCCTGTACAGCTTCGTTTTCGCTGAGGCTGATAGAAACTTGAAACCGTTTTCTTGAAGATGAATGATTCTAAGCAGCAGCTGTGAACCATTTCACTTCACTCGGTCTGTTTATGACTCATCAAATCATTTAAATCATCATTGTCACTCTTGACGTTATGTCTGGATCAAATAAACAAGATGTGACCTGTCAATTTTGGGGCTTTTGGGGTGCTAATAATCAGAATTTATCACCTTCGGGGCAGAACAAGGCCGTCTGTTTACCTCTAATGTCAGTCCATTTGCAAAGCTAAGCTAAATGGCTGTGCTCAGTTAAAAAGCCTCTATGTAAATCAAAAGCCTTCTGGAGCTTTCATCTGTATCTTCTGGTCTCCATCTGTGAATTTAGTAGTATACCAAGCCTGTCCTCAGCAGAAAGTGGACCAGAGAGGTTGAAAATTAAAGCAGCCTTTAACGACCCACATTCACGTTTGGCTATGGTAGTTATTGCAGCTGCAAAAGAGGAACGAGCTTAAAGAGAGACAAGTCCATACAGGTCAGGGACAGGAGACAGCTGCTCTTTAGACGTTACCGTCTTGCACATAAAGTAACCCAACTTAATGAAATCACAGTGTTTTCCTGAACCTAAACGAGTACTTTACTTGACTGAACCCAACCAACCTGCGACCGTATGACAAAGGTCCGGTATCTGTGTCTCTGTTGCAGTCATATTGTTTTGTTGACAGTGTTTTGTGAGTTGCTGAAAACCCACCTATTCAGTCGTTTAGTAATGAGGATGTGTTCAGTATAACATATGATTACAAGGATGTGACCAAAATTCCATACTTGGGTCGTATCTGAGCCATCTCCATGACAGCATCCAGGAGCAAACTTAATGCACAGATAAAGACCTATTCATTCAACCAAATTGCCATAATAACTGATTGCACAGCACATTTCTACAAACCTTGAATATGTTGCAACTGTACATTTCTTCATATTGCAACTCTAGGTTTCCTTAGGTTACACTTTCAGTTTTATCTCATGACATTGCTGTGGTTTTGCTCTGGTTAGGCTCAGGCACAAATGCCACTTGGTCGGGGTGAGGAAAACATTATGTTCTGGCTCAAAATACCTGCTTTGGTCACCACAAACACAGCTGGAGAGGTCCCGGCTTCTCTTCAAATATCCGTTTTATTGCATCAAACTCAGCTGGAAATGGTCTTGTGGTCTCTTAAAAAAATTATCCCATGGTTTCAGGGTTATGCGGTAAATGCTGAAACACAGTCTCGGACTGCAGTCACTGGCTTAGCAGCCTTTACGCCTTCAATTCCACCTCCCAATACGGAAATCATTAAAAACAATCATAAACATGTAATGTAAACAAGATACGTTTTATCCTGATGATTGTGCTGAATAAAATAGTGATAATACATTCTGATTGGTCTACTTGAATGTCCTGCCTCAAATTTTAAGAAGCTGTATTTATTTATTCACTGTTGTTTATGGTCATTTGCACCACAGCTGCTGCTTCTTTCATCTGGGCCGTGTGGTCACAAACAGCTGGCCGTCAGCTGAGGTGTCACCGCAGTGTCCTCATCTGCACTCATTGTGAAAGATACAGCGTTTATCTCTTGTCGATAGCAGACGCTTTTCATACTTTTCCAACATTTCTTTGACTGCATCATCATTTTGTTAAACAAGACTCTCTCTGTATACTCGGTGCTTCATGTGTTGCTGCATGTGCGATGTGTGTGTCTATGAAAGGGGCATGCCCTCCAAACCCTTTTCCTCACTTTCCTCACCGTGGGCAGAAGCCGGCGTCTCTCTGATATTTTTACGACATACAGGGGTGGAGTGTGGAGGCAGTGCGGGGTGTTAAACCACAGGAATGCTCAAGCAGATTCTCTGCAGTGCCATCAGCCGCTTGGCCCCTTTGAAGGAAGTTCTCATCTGAATTCCACAAACCCTGATCTACTGTATGTGGGCTTGTGTGTGTGTGTGGGCTTGTGTGTGTGTGTGTGTGTGTGTGTGTGTGTGTGTGTGTGTGTGTATGTGAATTATATTTGATTACCGTTAGTATTACTTGTCCAAAAGCAAGATTCATTTCCTGATAGGTCTGAAAGTGAAGCCAATATGAAAGTGCCATTCTTTCGATTGGCCAGCAGGTGGGTGACACCACTGGTTTCAAAATGAAATTTGGTTGTATGTAAGCTTATGAGAAAATGACCCATTTATTACCTCAGTAAACGGTTTATGGCTTATGGTGCAATCGCGGGTTTTAGGTCAATACAGCCTGATGTTCATTTTGTATATAACGGCACCATTTAGAGTAAAATAAAGGGTAGACTTTTAGGGTGTTGCTACCTTGTGATTGACAAGTTGCCATCACACTTTGTCTTTGTGTTCTCAGTCAGATCCATAAAGGATATCCCTCAGCTGTTTCAGTGAGAGTCCGTAGCAACAAGCATAGCAACAGCAGAAAATGTTGCATTTCAACTTCTTTCTGGCAAAACCTTGATAAATATTCATAATAACTAACAAACCAAGGATCATACACATTATCTGAAAGAAGATTATGAAAATAAAACACTTCTCTCAAAATATACTACCAAAAAATATATTTTAATGTAGAAATTATATTTATATTATATTGTTCTCCTCTGATAATGAAAGAAATGTCTGCCATGTTTTTCCGAAACTTGACAGTCATGTGACACATGGACAATAGAAAAGAATAGGCAGAATCAAATGTAAGTATCCCACCATTTTAAAGCCATTATTGTGAAAGTGCTACTATATGCGCTGTTCACCAATCTAGCCATTTCACATTTTTACCCATCCCACATAGGCGATGGGTAATTTGCAGTCGATTGATTATTTGCTGATGGATCAAGTCTACAAGTTGAGTGAAAATCAGTGTCTACAAACTGCTTGTTTTTTGTTTTTGCACAAAAAGTCCAAAACCCCCAAATATTAAAATTTTACCTAAAGCAACGAACAGCAACACATTTGAGAGGCTGAAACTAGTGAAACTAGTTTTCACTTTCTGCTTGATAATGAACTTAAACTATAATGACAGCTAAAATGCTCCCAGCTCTTTTGAAAAACTGGTTGGCCAATCGTTTCGCCCCTTATTTTATCTTCTTGTATTGTGAATAATTTTTTTTCCCTCTCATTTTCTCTAATTATTAGTCGAAATTCACAGTCTGGCAGCAGATGAATATTTTTGAAGCTGTAAAATAGTTCTTTATTTGCGCTGTTAAGCATCTTGTGCAGCAAAAAAATCCATTGCACACAAGCAGCTCTACAGGTTAAAACAGTTTCCCCGTAATTCAACACACACATAGGAAATCCACTTCACTCCCTCTAATGCCTGAATTCCATGTTAGTACATCATTAATACCAACATAAACGACATGCAAACGTGGCGCTATAGGCTCCCACCTGTGTCAATACGGCGTAAGTTTATTTAGCTTTAGCTTTGGGCTAAAGGTTTAGCTGTTTCCATGTCTGCAACAAAGCTGTACGCCTCCAGGGTGCAGGTTGAATAAAGATTACATGTGTCATTATATTAAGTAGCGGCAGCTCTTGTTCGGCACACGGTAATATAGGGGGACATACATTTTACATGAGTTCCACTGACCGGCTACTGCTCCAAGGTTGCTCACTTCATTTAAAGCACGGACAGAATTAATTAGGTAAATGTCTCAGAGGTTAATCATTTTCCCCCCTTCTCTTTTTTCTTTTTTTTCTCTCTCCGTTCTGCGCTCGCAGGCTTTGTCTTAACACACATGTACACATGCTGATTCTTTTCCTCACCTTTTTTTTTTCCTTTGTCCTGTATTTAATCATTTCTTGCCTGCTCTTTCTCTTAAATTACATCTATATATTAAAGTCAAACCGGGGTATTTGTTAGACATTTTCTTTCTACAGTATGCCAAATGAATATGCTCTATCCTTTTCTCTCTCTCTCTCTCTCTCTCTCTCCCACACACACACTGATTAGAGGGTGGTCTGTAAAGCCTGAGGTTAAGTTGATTAATTAACATTGATATAGATTAATTAGCTGTAGCAACACTTTGATCTATGAAATCACCTCCATATGTGTAGCCAGTTACATCTTTAGCACCGGGGTAGTTCTGTGTAGGCAGGCAACTGCGCGTGGGATTTTTGGTTGCATGCTTGTGGTGAAAGACGGGCCTCCCAAACTCTTTGGAACCACTGATTCCAAAGACAGAGCAAAAGAAAAAAGCAAACAGAAGTTAATCTATAGTTGATGGCAAGGATCTGAATGTTTGAGCACAGTAATGTGCCTTTAATTTGATGTAATTGAAAATAAATGCTGCAGACTAATTTGTGCAGTAGAGAAGAAAATTCTTGTCAAGTCTTTGCATGGTTTTGAAATGTAGAGAAAAAAATGTAATTACATGGGTTACATGACCAGATCTATGTCTTAAAAAACAAACAAAAAGACTTAATAAACTGTACATATACTTCTGAACAAATGACAAACAGTTGAGAACAGAAGTTGTACTCGGGAGGCTTCATGCATATGTTTTGTATTTAAGACTGGACGGACTCAAATTCCAGCCGTCGTCATGCTGCTCCCGCTGCTGTACATTTGCACATGTAACTTGAATAACCATACAATAAGAAGTCTTGTTTTACTGGTCAAAGGCATAGGTTTCATGTGAACACACATTAAGATGAAATTTTGAGCATCACTTCCTGCATTCTGGTGATTTTTTAATGAATTTATAGTGGACATGTTTTTATTTATCTAAAGGAAAACATAAAAAACAGTCACCAGGTTACAATTCAAAATATAATGAAATATGAAGCAATAAGGCTATCAGGCAACCATTCTCTCAAAATAAAAGTCCTTCGCTACTTTAACGTGTTTATTCAACCCCAACTCCAAAATAAATATTGGCTTTGTATACACTGGGAAAAATGCCTATTCAAATAAAAATAACAACTAGACTAGCACTCAGCAGAGCGCATACCTCCACCAAGGGCCCAACAGTCCCCTTTAATTCAGTTAATCCACTAACAGTTTAAGATCAGCAGATTTAGGATCAATATCAAACTGTACACCTGATTGTTTTATCAAGAGCCATGCATTATTCACTGAGAAATAATGAAAGTGAGGAAAAGTGCCCTATCTTGCAATTTTAAAGAATCTGAGAAAAAAATGTCTGGATCAAGTAAATGGGGTCTATTCTGGACTGTGACCCATCCTCCATCCACATTTTGTGGTAATCTGTTCAGTAGTTAGGGTTAGACAAACCAACCAACCAAAATATCAATGAATGGACATGTGTGAAAACATAACCTCCTTGGAATATGAATATAAGGTGTTTCTTGCTTATAAAACTTTTTTTTAATCTGCAAGTGGAACAACCGAGAATTGTCTAAAATCAATAACCATTTATTTCACTGAAATGCTACTTTCATGGCAATTGTGTCTTAGATTATGTTGTTAACTAGAAATGAGACAAATACACTTATGATTTTGCAAACCATGGCTATGTTCAAACTTTGTGTCTTTACGTTGAATTCATTATGTTCGATTTTATGTGGTATGGTTAGAGTCAGGCAAAAAAAAACAACACTAGTTTAGGGTTAAGGAAAAATCTTGTTTTGTCTTATCTGGTTCTGTCACCACAAACACAACTGGAAAGTGTCCAAACATCTCTTTCAAAATATAGGTTTTTGTTGCAGTTTAAATAAGTCTCTCCCTTGACAGCCATCTTGCACCGCTGTCACACCGCCATAATCTCATAATCTCATAATCCTTACAAAATCAGTTCATATAAATGTAACATGGACACAAAATCTATGCTTAAATTACTGGTGATATTTGACTTACATTAAATGGTTAAAAGTTCTAGAGGAGAACCGCTACCTCAACAACGAGATAAAGATGTTTCGCGATTACAAAAGTAGTTCTAAATAATAATAATGCATCAAAGTGTTGGGAAAGGGACCCAGCTCCTTCATTCCTCTTGACTTCCTTCCTTCCATCGCTCTCTCCATGTCCACAGCAGAGAGGGCCTTCCACTGGCTGGCATCATTAAAAATCAATATGGCTGCTTATTTAGAGTTTGAACTGTGTGTGAATTGGAGAGGGGGAACTCTGACAATTCCCCGGTGCTAAGCCCTCCAAGTCACATGCGGTTTGTCAAGCTTTGTCAGAGGACAAAAAGGAGGCAGGGAGGGAAGGTGTGTGTGTGTGTGTGTGTGTGTGTGTGTGTGTGCGTGTGCGTGTGCAGAGTATAAGGGTGAGAGTGCTGAGGATGAGTGGGGAGGCATAGC
>OMLP01006685.1:2603-16067 GCA_900302685.1 Spondyliosoma cantharus | reverse complement strand
CAGGCGGCGGTTCGGTCCCCTGACCCCTGCCCTGCCTCGCCTGTCTGCCGCTCTGGCCGACCCTAGCCGAGCCCGAACATGGCAGGGAACCTGAAGAAAGGCGGGGGGCTCATCGGAATGATGAAGGATGCCTTCCAGCCACACCATCACCACCTCCACTCCCATCACCAGCCCGGGGCCGTGGACAAAAAGACGGTGGAGAAATGCTGGAAACTGATGGACAAGGTTCGTAAGCTAGCTAATGATCAACGCTAACGAGCCATTATCGTTAGAAGGAGCGCCTAGGATGCCTCGCGCAGCTGCTAGCTAATCGCAGCTAACTAGCGATAAGCTAGCTAATCTTCGGCTGCTGCAGGTCTGGCGTCGCTAAACGCTAAGTTAGCTAGTCAGCTGGGGGGCAGACGTGATTAGCCTGATATAGCTAATTTGCTTACCTAAGCGGCATTGTCTTGTACCATATGTGCCAGGCTGGCTCGCACAAGTTTGAAAGACGAGCTTTTAACATGAATGTTAGCCCACGAACAGAGCAATGTTCTCTTTTATCTGTTTTAACATCTGTTTGTTAGTACTGTGCCTCTCTCTGCTAACTAGTAGGAGCATCTAGCTTGTTTGGCCACGTTTAACTACGGTGGTGTGTTGTAAACATTAGCATTATCAAAGACGGTAGATGGAGCGTTTAAGTATACCACTCAGGAGTTTAATTTAGCTAACGTATATCATTGTGCTAAAAGTAAAGGGGCTGCTAGCACAGTAAGAGTCTCTCCTGTACATTGTTGCTCAAATATCTACAGTCAACTGTCTGTCAGCCCCCGGAAACTGTAACAAAGCAATGAAAAAAAAAGACCAGAATTGTGTATTTAACTAGGCCAATTATGCTCTTTCACAGGGGAGACTCATTTCACAGCTTCACTTCTCGGAAAAGTCTGTAGAAGTTTGACCCCCAGTTTCCTGTGAGAATCACACAGCAATATTAGAGTGAATAGGAAGACAAGACACTCTTTTGTGTCTCCTCTTCCTCTTTGAGGCCTTAGTTCAGAGCTCTGATGTTAAGAGACCAAGTCCTTTTTTTTTTACAAAGCTATTATTAAGAAACCACATTCCAGTTTATATAGCTGAATTAGTAATATGTGGTAGATTGTCTGGCTGGACTTATCTCTACAATTTGAAGAGGCACTGTATCTTAACACAAATAAACAAAAAGAAAACAGAAGTAACAGTCCGTCTTACTTTTCTTCTCAGTAAATGTTCAACGCACATTTTTTTTTTGTCTGCACAATACTCGGATGACTGGACGGCTGACCTGAAGCCACTCAAACCACCTGCACAGTCAGGTTAGCGTTTTTCAGTTTACAGTATGAGAATAATTTACCGTATTCATCTGACCCAGTGAAACAGTTGAGGGGACAGCACCAGCAAGGTGAAAAAACAAAGGAGTGTCTTACCTTTTGAAATGACTATAAGATCAAAAGTATTTTTACACCACCATATTGTTTAAAATAGCAGCGGAAATATTGTTCAGTGTTGTCTTAAGGTAAACCACAGCCCAACATATACTGTAGACCGACACGTGTCTCTGAAACCCTCCCCGCATTGGACTAAGTTAAATTTTTATCTGAAGCATTATGCTAATCTCTCTCCTCGGAGTTGCCTACATTAGCGTGTTGGGCATAACACACCTTTATTATTGAATCCTTGCGTTTTTGATGCCCTGCACAAAAGTGTGTGTTCTTTGCTGAGCTACATGCATCAAATTTAAACGTTTTAAAGGATTAAAAGTTCAATCATCAGGTTAGCTACTCATTGATCAAATTTACCCGTAAACGTAGGATGAGGTGAGGTGTGTTGAAATTAACATGTCTCACATTTATTTTACTTTGTAGTTATAATAATGAAAGTTATAGTTTAATTCTGTGCCATACCAGTTCCAGCATCTAGTAGACAAGAATCATTTTCTGCATTTTTATGTAACACACTGATTTTCATTTGTTTTTAGACCTTAATATGCTCAAACACGTGTAGGAAGACAGCGATCACTGCTGCCTCTGTCTAGCTTTAATCGATTGAGTGAGGCTGTTACGAGTGTAGACACCAAATGAAACTCGGTTGTCTAATGCAGTTACAGAGTTTCTGGAAGATAAATAGATCATTCAGTTACACGCCATAGTTTGTCATCAGACTTAGTTGCATAACATCGTCCATATTGTGGATTTGCAAACTGGGAGGAAATTCACAGTTAGTCCTTTTGCTTGAATTTTATAGACCAAGGGCAAAATATGTTTTCCAGGAATGATCACTAAGCTGTGCGTTAATGGGGAGAACAAAAATGACCAGTTGATGGCTAAAGTTTAACAAAAATAAACCACAGCCAACTTTCCCTCCATCTGGTTAAAGTTTAAATTACTTTAACATGATGTGCAAAAACTACCAGGTCTAAAGCCAGGTGTAGACTGAGCTTGAGCTTGAGACAGAGACCAGAGAGACAAAGATGAGTGGAATGCAGTTTAGCTCGGAGGCAGTCGACATTTTACTTCAGGACAGTAGCCTTGATTGACATTGACGTATGAGAGCACTCGGTTGTTGTGGCCTTGTACATGTGCATGCATGTGTATTCGGCTGAGTTATGTGTACAAGTGTAAGCATGGTGATTGATAACGTTAGTGGTGTAACCTTGACAACAGACTTACAATATCTGGTGTCAAACATAACCAGTGTGTAGAGACCTTTGTTTGGCAGCCTGGAGAAAGTTTAAGGAAATAGGAGCACAGTTTTGGTAATGATACCGAAGGCATGTTAACTGTCTGTTCAGCGGCCCAACCAGATGAAAAATTGTCTTACGCCCAGGTATTACCATGAGCAAATTATCCAAAATACACAGAGGATACAAAAATGTTGAAGTACTACCCTTCTTGTGTGCTACATACCATTCAGTGGAAGTTGTACAAAGGCGTTTTTAAGCTTCTTTTTTTCTCCTTCAGTTGCACCTCTGATTTAAATACATTAAATTATCCGGTTATTGTCAATATTATCTGCTCAGTTTAATGCTGAGTGTAATATGAATAATCTTAATAAAGACTTCTATATAAGTTTGATTTCCTGGTACTTAAACAACATTGTATAATCTTGTAGAATCCAACCCAACAATGCTTTATGTACCCTGGTGGTCAAAACAAAAAGGACTCTTAACTTTCAAATGAAATATTAAAAGTAAAAAATATGGACAAGATGTCAAGGCACCTAAATATTTCACCTGTGGTCCATTTACACTCCGTATCAGCAGGAAGCTGACCTTTTAATGTTCAGACACCAATGGTGGCCCACATGCTAAAAACATTTTGCATGATGCTGTGGATCAGTACTGCTTAAAATATCTTACTGGTCAAGAGTGACCTCATTCTTTTTGAGAGGCATTTGATACAGTGACGATGAAGTGGCCCATTTACAAAGTGAGATCAAATATTCCTAATATGTGACACTCTCGGAAAATGAAGCACGGCTCATTTGGGCCATGGATACATAAGTTCCCTTTTGAAGTTACATATGGAAGATGTGGAATATTGATATATACTTAATACTAATTTACTACTAATCAGTGGCTGGTTGACGAGAACTTTAGAAGAACTGGAAAAATTGTATCAAATAGGTAAATGGAAATATTAATAAAGCTTGACTTTTTTTTTAAATTGTAGACTATATTTAGTCGGTCAAAATGTAGATATGTGTACATTCGAACATTTTTGATTAAGTGTTTTATCTGTTGCTTAAACATTTACAGTCACTCTGTTCAATTCAATTCCCAGAATAAATGTTGTCTGCGGTTTTGCATGAACATCCTTTGATAAATCAAACGCTAGTTGAGTAGTGTCTTGTGCAACTTCACTTTAGTTTGTTACATTTCCTGTTTCTTTTTAACACATTAAGACATTAAGTTGTACTTTTTCTTTGGTTAGGTTTAGGCACAAGAACTTCATTGTTAGGGTTAGGAAAACATCATTGTTTGGTTTGAAATACCTGTTTTGGTTGCCACAAACTCGGCTGGTTGTCCAGAGTTCTTCTTAAAAATATCCAGTGGTGTCACGCTTATAAATGTGGAAGCGCTACGGCCCCTTGTCAAAACTTTTCAGTACTTTCTCACTTAAAAATGCTGAAATGCAAACTCAAACTGTAGTTACCTCTTTGGCAGCATCATCGCCTGGGTTTCTTGAGCTACAAATATATGACATTGTTAATATCCTTACAATAAAACATAACTAAATGTCACTGTGGCCTACATTTCACATGTCATTGTTGTTGTATTACTATTGATGAGAATTGATAAATCTTTGTGGTTCCAAGCCTGCTTCAGTTATAAGCTGATTGATTATAAGTTGTCTCTAAGTCGTTTGAAATCTCATTTTCCCATCAAGGCAAACTAATGGCTTCCAAAAAGAAGAAGCAAGGAAACTCAAACCGACATTCTTGTTATGCTATTCCTGCCGTATTTCTTTCTAACACTTACTCATGATTAGCAGACAATAATTTGGCCTGGTCTACAAAAGAACGAACCATGTCCTGTTGTTGACATGCAATTGTTCGTTCACCATTGAAGCTGACAGCACAGCTTTACATCAGCACAGGTTCAAATCAGGACATGAGAACCTGAATCTTTATGAATGCAAGTGTAGTTTTTATGCCTCTCTGATCACACAAGTCAGTTAGACCTGAATGCAGTGGTAAATATGACAGCAGCAACCACGTCTATACAGAGTGTTCTAGGCTGTCCGCCAGTGTCTTTGTAATGGTCAACGAGGTGACTCAGACACAGTGCAGCAGTACAGTGAGATGGATGAGGAAAGGTTGAACATTACTGAAGACGTCGCATGCATTCACACAGTCTGGTGAACATGTTTGGAAGCATGTAGTTGATTCCCTAAATTTCCATTTTGGATACCCATTTAATGGCTTATCTCCCATTATAAAACTCACCCTCTCTTGCTGTTCAACTTGAAATTTGGATCCTTTTTTAGTAAAGGTTTGTTTTGTAACATTTCACTGCAGTCAAAGTACCACAGTCAGTGCATCAGTTGTTCAAATTTACAAGGCAGTGATGCTAAAATGTCAAATCAAGAGAATTTGAATGTATAAGCAGAAGTGTTGAAATGAGGAAGTGTAAACATCAACAGCTTCTCTAAACATACTGAAGAAGTAGAGACAGCAGTGACCCATGATTATTGACATGGCAATCACAAAAAGGCATTAGAAGCTGTGCATGTGTACAAAAAGGCCTCTGTGGGTCAAATTAACGAGAAATGGAGATAATTAAGTTCACAATGAGACATAAACTGTGCATGGATGAATGGAGTTTTGCCTTTGTCCTGTTCAACCTTTTCTTGTGTGGATCCAAGTAGTGTGAAAGTAGTGAAATAACCTAAAGGCTTAAATCAGTCTGTGTATTTTATTATATAATCTGTAGACGTGCCATGCTCCTAAGCCCTAAGACAGAGCTTTTAAGGGCCTTTCTCTCAGTCTTAGACTTTGTTGGCATTTTCCATTCAGTATGTCTTCAGTCTGGGCTCACTGACAATTTTCTGCACTAAAGATAAGTGCTCTAATACTGAACCAAGCTATATTATGCAAGTCTCTGTCTATGTTATAAATGATGTCTCACTGATGCACAGAATGAAAACGCGTAGTGGCAGATTTTCTTTCTCGCTCACTCTCCGTTAACCTCTTTCTGTCTACTTTCTTTCTTGCACCCACCTCTTCTCTTAAACTGTATCTTATCTTCCCCCTCACATCCTCCCCTTCTGCAGGTGGTGCGCCTGTGCCAAAACCCCAAATTGGCTCTGAAGAACAGCCCCCCTTACATCCTGGACCTGCTGCCAGACACCTACCAGCACCTGCGCACCATCTTGTCTCGCTATGAGGGCAAAATGGAGACTCTGGGGGACAATGAGTACTTCCGGGTCTTCATGGAGAACCTAACCAAGAAGACCAAGCAGACCATCAGCTTGTTCAAGGAGGGCAAGGAACGTATGTACGAGGAGAACTCGCAACCCAGGTAAGTTGAGTGGACAAATATGATTTTAGAGGTAAATCATGTGAAAATGGCTCCATTCCTGAGCCACTGTGCTGATGTTCTTTAATAAACCTGTCCGGAACAGGGTACGTTTGAGGTGTGAAGTCAATGTGATAACTGCTGTATCGCACCTCAGATTCATTCCTTCTGAATAAATGCAATTGCTTAAGCACTGAGCGAACAATTGCACCCATCCCCATCCCCAGCCCCCAGGGTTGGTTGTAGCTCAAGAGATATCAAAACAAGAGCACAGAGGTGTTGTGGTTTGTGCATGTGAGCATCTGTGGTCAGAATGGCGCTTAATCTACAGCTGCCTGCCTGTCACTTTGTTTTTGTGCTTCTCTATCTCTACCATCTTCTTGAACATTTTCTCTTCATGTAGCTGTCTCACTGTGGTGCTTTCTTTGTTGAAATCACACAGTGCCGCTGTCTCTTATCTCTTTCTTTTCTCTTACATTCAGTAATCTCCCTCTGTTCCTCTGAAAACAGATGCACAAGTGTACAGTTTTTTATCAGATATCAACAGCTGTCCTGTTTATATGTGTAGAGGGAGTTGTAGAAGTGATATTAATGGGATATTCCTCTTGTTGCTTGTTGTTTTGAAAAATACCAAATGCAAGTTTGTTTTTTTTTACAACACAAGATCCACTGAAGACCTAAAGACAAAATTGATCTGCTTATAAGCACAAAGTTATAGTTGTGTTAATGAGCAGGCTCTGAGGTGCAAACTAGTTGCTGACGGAGCTGATCTTTGTATCAGATGTCTTTTGGTTCATGCATGCTTTGGGCAAATGCTGTCAAACTTAGTTGTAATAGGGTCCATGGACAGTAAATGCTGAAATGGTAAGAACGCCTTTGTCAGGTTACCCTTTAATCCAAGATCTAAGACAGTATCAAATATTACCCCAGTAAAGGTTTTCTTCAGATCTGCCTCTAGGACGGGTGCTTCTCTAGCTGGCAGTGGAAAAAGATTACTTACAAAAGGTTTTTCAAAAGCCTTTGTGTTGTCCACGTGTTGTTTTATGTCGGGCTGCTGTTGGTCTGTCAAACAATGGCACCAAGTGGCTGGGAAAAGGTTGGATATAAACCATCGCCTCAGAGGACACGTGACAAGTGAAATAAAACCTGAAATTGGGTCCATATGTCTGCCAAGTATACTTGTTTGTTTTTTTTTTTATCTAAATAGAGCATTCAAATCTGCCCCTAACAAATCTGATGAAAAGCAGTTTGGACAGCTTGATGTATCACTGATTTGTTCTTACTATAGATGTTTTCTGTTCTGCTGCAGAGCTATGAGCCTCCTGCATTGATTTAGCTGCAGAAATATGCAGTTTTCTTTCAGTTTCAATCATCCTGAACAAGAGGTCAAGTATCCAACTCTCAGTACCTTGAGAGTGTGTTGTTTGAGCTGCTCTGTGGTCTTTGAAAGGGACATCTTACATCCTTGATGGATAAATTGAGCTTTAGGCTGTTATTCAAAGCTGGTTTGAGATTTTCTCAGGTTTGACCTGAACAGTGGGAGAGGGGTTTATTGGTAGATTGTCACAGTGAGTCCTTTAATTCATTCTGTGGCCTATCTTTCACTGTTTTAATGAATTTAAAACATGAAGTTATAATTTATTATACACATGCTTGAATCAGAAATATCTGGACTCTTCACACGTTAACCTAACCTGCTGCTTCTTGTTCTGAGAATATTAGGTAATCGTTATATCGAGCCAGTCTGAAGCGATAGATCCTCATCTTGTTGCACAGTTCCTCAGTGAGATTGTTCTTTTCTCTCTTACTATGACGATAATCTTGCAGACGGAAAAAATCCTCACTAAGGCAACCAGAAAGAAGAGGAAGCTTCTGTCCCAACCACCCCTGTGTTTCCCATGTCATGCCAATACCAGGTCATTTTTTTCAATGTGAAATTAACATCATCACTTTGTTGCACCAAGTAGCTGCGTAGAAAGAAATTCCTGGTTAAAGCAGGGGAAACACACACACACGCACACGCACACACACACACACACACACAGTAGCCAGGCATGACACACAAAGACTTCTATTGTTTGAGTGCAGAAGGCAGTGGCAGTGACACTAACCAATGAGTATCAGCCCACTTAAGAATGCTATAGAATCGACCAATGACGTTGAGCTGTTAGAGAGACTAGTATGTGGTTAGGCTGCAGCTGAGCTCAGCACATGGCTCAGATTGAGAAGTCGACTGTGAGGATAAAGATAATCTCACTGCCTGAGTGCAGAAAGGATAGTTTGATAATAGACGGCTGCTTTCGCTGTGTTCAGTTCAGCCTTGATTAGAAAATATGAGAACTCTGGCACTTATTATTTCCGTTGCTTTGGCTTCGATCAGCATCAGCACTTGATAACTGTTGACTTAAATGACGATGAACAGGTCTCCACTATGGCTTAATAGCTTTTTTTTTTCAGGTCAGAATGAAGGATCTGAGCATTTCATGAGAATCCTGAATGCAGTGGGGGTGGACATGCTATGCTGTGATGCCGTACAGACTTCTCCACAATGTCTACCCCCGAGGGTTACAGACCCTCTACTTATCCAGCCCCCCAGTCATATATATCCTACACAGATTGTTTAGCTTAAAGTTGACGTGGTGCAGTAAAAGCCTGGGGGTTGTTTTTTTTCTTCGAGGAACAGTCTGCTAAATTCGATCTTGACTTAACAAGAAGCTGAGTTGTGTGAGTAAGAGGTGCCGTGTATTTATGTCTTATGTAATTATGGTAGAGGGAAAAGAGTTTGATGTTGGTCACAGTAGAAGAGAGTGAGGATGAAAGGGACTCTGCTGAGAGTGCGACTTAATTATTAACACTGACAGCCCATATTCACTCAAAATCAACAGAACACAATCGGCACTTCCTCCTTGTTTGCCTCGCTTACTTCCTCTTCTGGCTTTATACAAGAGTTGACAAATGACCCATACAGGAATTCTTTGGTTTCATTTGACAGTGTTTTTAGTGGATAAAATGTTAAAATGTTTTTTTCCATTGCCTAATCTGAAAAGATAGTGACTATAAGAAGAGAGTGCTTTAATTCCAACCATATTGAAGAACTACAACTGAAACAGTGAGTCGATTACATGAATTAATCCAACCATTAACCACCAACTATTTCGATGATTGTTAATTTCAGTCTTGCAAGCAACAATTCCAAGTATTTGCTGGCTCCAATTTCTCTAACCTGAGTGTTTTCTGAGTGTCTCTTTCTTATCATTGTAAACTGAACATTTTGGAAAAACTGCTGGCTGGACAAAACAATTTGGTGACCTCACCTTGGACTCTGGGAAGTTATGAGTGTTTTCACAGACATAACAATTAGTCGAGAGGATGATTTTCAGATTAATAATGAACATATTATCAGGATATGACATTTGTAAGGCTGCAGCTAACAGTTTAAATCATCTTCTAATTATTTTAGTGGGGGACTTTGGTCTGAAGAAAAGGTTTGCTAATTAGGTTTGGTAAACTGGTCTGTGAGAAATGAGTATAGTCTGTCCTATTCTGGTTTTCCTCTTGTATTTAACAGAGCTGCTTTGTCTATAGCCAGTAAATTAACCTGTTTATTGTCAGATAGGAAATGTATTTGTTGAAAATAGTCCCTGAGCAGAGTACTCCATTTGAGGGGCTGATCAATGTGTCCTCAGACCCCCCCCCTCTCTCCTCCATGGGTCTAACCGGATACTGTTTTGACCTCTGTGTGAGAGTCTGTTTGATCGCCTTCCTGGGCTAAACTGTCTTTACATCCTGACCACCGTCGATAGGTCCAGCTGGTCACAGGAAGTGGTGGACTTATAGGCTGCAGGGTGTTGCAACTGCACTGTGGGATAATCTACACTGCAGAAAATGGTATATGTTGCTCATACTATTTGTAGTATGGGTGTATATCTCTTACAACCTAATTGGACTCGTATCTTATCTGTCGATAGGGCCTACCTAATCTATTGCTGGTGAAAGGTATTATGGCTGTTGGCTTTGTGTTAAGCACTCTTGACACAAGATGTTATGTAAACAACTTCATTAACAAGTAGGTCAGATTTAAAAATCCTAAACTAAAATTGTTAGTTCCTCAACATTTGATATTGAACATGATGACTAACACAAATATATGAAATTGGCTATGTTATTAATGTGGTAAAAACATTGCATTTTTTTCTTTCCAACATTGCACAAATTCACAACATCTGCACACATCTAGCGTTTAAAATATTAGTCGATTAATCAATTGGTTGGTTGTCAGAACAATAGCTTTATTGATCCAATCACTAATTAAATAAGTATTTTTTCTACTTTTCTGTATTTCATGTCATTGAATCATCTTATGAATGTTGGTCAGACAAAGCAAGAATTCAAAATGGAAATGTTTACTATTTTCAGACATTTAAAAGACTAAACAATTGGCAAATGATTCAGTAATGATGAGTATCATTATTTGAATCCCCAGCAGTTTAATTCTCACATCGTTTAGCCCTACACGTCACTGCAAGACCTCTTTCTTCGCTTGCTTCCATCATCATTCTTTTACTCATAGTGTATTACTCCAATCCTTTGCACAATAGAAAAATGCATTTCAGACATGATTTTTTAACAGTCTGTTGGAACGATTTTGGGTGCACAACAAAAATGCTAATTGCTAAAATGAACATTGGAGCAAACATTCATCAAAATATTTAGTTCTAAATATCACAAGCCACTTTTTAATTGTATTCCTGTTTTAGGAACTGCCAAAGAACTGTTATTGTCTCTGTCAGAAACTTTGTGAAAGGTCCCCACTTTGCATGAGGCCTTTCTTTCTGTAGGTCAGGACAGGTGCTTGGTGCTGTTGTGTCTAATGCCACTACACAGATACTGGCTGCTGTTGCTACTCGTCACGGCACCTGTCTGTCTCTACTTGTGTTTTGGGTATAATTCTCTGTTAAAGTTTATTTTCTGTTGCTCAGGTCACATTTTGCTAATTCTATCAATCCTTGACAAAAGGATCAGAGCATGACATTTATTCTGCTACTGTTTACAGTAAAGTGCATCTCTGCCATCAATGATTGATGCAGTCAAGTCTTTGTAAGCAGAGAAAAGCATGTCATTGTATGGTACAGTACCTCTGGTATTTGCAAATGTCATTTGCACTCATTTCTATTTTGGTTCACCCATAGAGGCCCGTCCTAAAATATGACTTCCTATTTTCTGTAAACGTACTTGACATCCATGTGAAACAAAGGTTTGTCTCTGAGAACACGGCTCTTGACTTTGACTATCTGAAAACCCATCTTATCATCGCAGCTGTAGAGCTGCAGTGTGTGTGTTTGCAGTATTGGATGGAGCCATGAGGAAATGCAACGGTGCATTACAATGTTGTCGGATCAAATCAATTACAGGAGAATGTTTGCATGAATATCGGGCATTCTTCTTTTATCAGTAGCTGCTGGGCTAAGTTTAGTTTAATGATTTAGTTACTCCCACTCAAATTAAAAAAAAAAAACTGAAAACAACAGTCATGGTTGCCTTGGTTGTGTATGTGTGTTTAAACTTGATGCATTTGGACAGTTTCATGTCACAGTATAGTTCAGTTAGAAAATCACTACAATGAACTGATAGTCCTGTAATGTTGAGGTTTTAAGATTGTGCCCAGAGAGTGGTCTGCTGCATGCATTTCCCTTCTGGTCGGGGATTTGGTTTTACCAGAACTTGTATGACTGAGCGCTCTGCTATCACACCGTCGAAATAAAATGTTGGAGGTGTTATAGTTAATGCATTGTTTCCCACGGAAGTGAAACACTCAGTTTTGCTCAATAAGTCTTTGTTAGTAAGTCCCTTATCTGGTGTTAATGGTGCACTTTACCTTTAAGGAAATGAGTAAGAATTGAACCCTTTCATCTCAAATTAAGTTTTACAAAAAAATAACCCTGAAATCTTTGTCTTGTTTAAGCACAGTTTGAATAAACACTTTTTTCACCATATGCAAAACCATGTGCCTAAACTGAATTTTAGTTAGTTTCACATTTTCAAGGTGAATTACATAGCATATCATCTAACAACATAGCATATCATTTAACATCATCACTGTTGCACAACAAAAATGTTTGAATCTTTTTTTAGATACATCACAGTAAAAGAAAGAAAAAATAAATTATTTTGTATGGTGGAATGTGGAGGATGAAATTAAACATTTTACAAAACATTTTATTGACATATAATTCAGTAAATGGCAAATTTCTTTTATAATTTTTAATGACTTATTTTGAATAAAGACCACTTTACTTTGAATTTGACCCCTTGGTATATCAAGGTAGACAAGTTACTGTTTAAATGTTAAAAGCTGTCCAACTCTCTGAAGTCAGACTTTTCAAACATACTGAGTGGCAGCACATCGTTAGCTATGTCCTTGTACCGTTTGGATGTTTTGTAATGGGGTCATACAGTATTGTTGCTCTGTACCTTACCATTGTAAAGTGGCTGTGGGTTGTTTCGTCAGATGTATCCAATGTAGGTCGTGACTGACAATGAGGCTGTTCAGACCTGGCGATCCGATCATTGGTGAACAGCTCCAAGTCTGTCAGTTCACACCTGGCATTCACATGCATCTCCAGTAGCTACTTGTGATCTGATCTTTTCTTCCCCTACTTATATGCAGATAAACAAGTACACAGCAGATGCATACAGACATGCTTTTTGCAGAGAAAGAAAGACCTTACTGTAGAACCTTAGCCAAATGAACACACATAATTAACAAATAATTAAATTTGTAAAATGTTAAGAAACATTGTCTATGACAAAGTTTCTCCTTATTAACATGTAAAAATATGCAAGTGGCTCATAGATTTGCTTTACTCACCAGCCCAAAAACCCCAAATCAGTGATAATCTCCTGACTGGTAAAATTCAAACATTCACTAGACATTTGGCTGGTGGACAAAAAGTAAATTTTGCACCCTGCTTATTGTTATTAATGAAGTGTCTATAGACGACACACATCGCTATCTTTTTATCACCCAGGCTAAAGCCACAGAGCTGTTTCACACTGCTGACGTTCTCTGTATGCACTCTTAGATATGAATCAAACTGAATGTGCTGCTTTTTGTGGCTCATATTTCTGTACAAACTGAGATGAATTAAAAAAAAAGAATGTGTTGTCTCTCTCTGTCTTCGCTGCCGCAGTTGGTTGTGATGGACTTGGGAGTGAAGTAAAGGAGGCTTTTAGTGGTTAGCCTAGCAGCCAAACGGCTATCAGCCCAGTGAATGGAAAACACAGTTCACACTCTTGAGGCTGTGGGTGTTTCAGCTTCAATTACATTCGCCTACACTTGTAGCTTGGAGTTCTATGGGTGCGCGCGCTCACACACACACACACACACACACACACACACACACACACACACACACACACACACACACACA
>OMLP01006682.1:3151-22360 GCA_900302685.1 Spondyliosoma cantharus | reverse complement strand
ACACCACAGGTAATTTTATAGCTCTTTGATGAGTATCCCTCCATACTCACGAACATTTTTCTGTCTGTAAGATAAGATTTAAACCAATTAAAAACAGAACCAGAGATTCCAATCTGGTTATGAAGTCTGTCTAAAATAATTGAGTGGTCTACCGTATCAAAGGCTGCACTTAAATCCAGTAATACTAAAATAGAGGGTTTTGTCCTGTCCAAATTTATCCTGAGATCATTTACAATTTTGCAGTCTCAGTACTATGGTTTTTCCTAAAACCTGATTGATGTATTTCATAGATGTTGTGGGTTATCATAAAATCATTTAACTGATTAAAAACAAGTTTCTCTAAAATTTTGCTTAAAAACGGTAGATTGGATACTGGTCTGTAATTATTAAGTATGGAGGGATCTAGATTGTTTCTCTTCAGAAGGGGTTTGACTGCGGCAGTCTTAAGTGCTGCAGGAAAGACACCCATCTGAAGAGAGTAATTGACAATGTTGCAATGTTGTTGCTGTAAGTAAGTTCTGCTTGTTTTGAAATATTTATCATATGGTATTGGTTGGATAAAATGTGCTAAGTTCCAAAAAATGTATCTACCTGATGGGTGTGCTGACAACCTCTTCTTTTTCTTTGACGCTGTCTTTGTCTCATTTTTTGTTTTCATATGCATTCATGTCGGTGCAAACACATTTATTTTTTCCTTGTTTATGTAAAGCAAGAGGAGCCATTCTCAGTCAACTTTCCTCTGCATTAACTGAACAGACATTTATTATACTGATCTTCTTCAGATGCTCTAAAGGTGAGGGATGACCTCATAGAGCAAAATCTGGCAGAGAAACAGCAGATCTTTGCTGCTCTATACGAGAGTGTGATGGAGCAGGAAACCCCGCACAAAGGGCTGCTGCTCCGAGGAGAGGCCTCTCACCTCCAGCAGGGGGAGACACTGCTTAAAGGAGCCATTGATGAGGGTAAGCGCTTAGTTTCAGCTCAGTTTCTACTGTCTGATTTCAAGAGTTGGCCTCAGTTTTGTGAGTCACTCTTGTTTGTCATGTTTGGAATAATCGTGTATTCAGAATCTGCAACAATTTCTGCACTTGTTTGTAATAAAAAACATTGTCCCTATTTGAATTTTCAAGTAAAAATACTTAAGTTTTCCAACACACCTAGGTCACGAGTCAGAGCACTTACGGTGATGCCTTTTAAAGAGAGAGAGATTAAATCATTATTTTGTTTTGTTTGCAGTGGAAACCCTGCAGAACTTGTTCTTCTCAAGGATCAAAGACCCAAACCTTCTGAAAGATGAGAATAAGACACAGGGACGGCTGCTCAGGAGGACTGAGACCTTTGCCGTGGCCAATAGTAACCCTGCTGCAAGCGGCATGAAAAGTAAGCTGACATAAAGCTGACATGGGACTGACAACACCTCTTTAAATGCATGTTAATGTTAGTGTGTTGATGGTGAAGACAGCTAAAGTGGTTACAGAAAAGTATGTGTTTTAATTACTTACTTATTTATGTGCAACTTATAGGATTTACATCATGAAATAGAAACATGCATTTTAAAAGAGGTAGTCTTAAAATTTCACAAAACGTTCATCTAGCATCAAACATCAGGGAAGTTGATGTATGAATGAGTCACTTGTCATATAACACTGTTATTTAGTGTTTGTTTTAAACGTTATTTCCAAGCACACTGTAAAGTCTTTTAAAAATCCTTCTGCGCTATTAAGCCATTTGCACTTACACATATTATCATCAGCAGAAATAAGGCGACTCTACTCATATAAATATGACTTTATTTTCTCAGATGGAGATGCAGCTGAGAGGCTGGGCGGCAGCGAGGGTATTCCAACACACATCAGTCACAGCTCTAGTGCCCCGCAGCTCCGTGAAATGGTCTCTGAGAGCCTGGAACTGTCTGTGAGTGAGACACATCTGTGAGCAGATCTAAATCCTACTTCTGTTCTGGTGATTAGAATATGAAGCATTTAAATTGTTTGTACTGCTTTGATTCAAGGCCGACGATGACATGCAGATGACAGAGAGCAGTTTAACCTCCAGTCATTTCCCTGTGGCAGAGGTAACCAGTCTGATGCTTATTTTGTTTATTATTTTTACGCTTTTTCCATCTGTATTCATTCATGCAGAAACCTTGATATCTGTCACTTTAATTCTTGTTCACTGTAGGTGTGTGACAGGGTGATACTGCTTGCACAGAGGTTATACAGCTTACAAGTAAGATATTGTACATTGCTCTGAATTTTTTAAATTTTATTCAGCACCTTATTTTTACAAATGTCTTGCAAATTTTACTCATGGCTAAGTTTGAGGAGGAACTCCCTTAGTTTTCTTTCATGTTAATTAATTGTTTCTTTGCCTGATGTAGATTTCATGTTTCACTCTCATATGTTGGTATTCAATTCTTCAACAGGCAATCGTCACCCAGCAGGACAGCCAGATTGAGCTGCAGAACACCTTTCAGTCAAAGACCAAGCAGCCAGCTCGTCATTACAGCAGCATGCTGCTCGAGCAGGAGAAGCAGCGCAACTTGGAGAAGCACAAGGAGGAACTCGCCAACTTGCAAAAGCTGCAGACGCAGCATCGAGAGGAGCAGCAGCGCTGGGAGAAGGACAGGGAGTGGCAGAGGATGCAGATTGAGGCTCTGGAGGCTCAGCTGCAGCAGAGGGAGGATGAGTGCAGAAATAGGGAGGAGAAGCTCAATGAGGAGAAGGCAGAGCTGGAGAAGCAGAGGGAAAACTATCAGCAGGGCCTGGAGAGGCTGAGGGAGTCCACAAAGGCAGTGGACAAGGAGAAGGAGCGTCTAAGTCAGGAGAAAGATCGTCTGGAGCAGCTGCAGGAGAAAATAAAGAAGTGCATCCCAGGACTCTCCAACTATGATGATCCTGCACAAGTAAGGAGTAGGATAGGAATCTGACGGACTGTCTATTAGCATGTTGTATTCATTTATCCATATGTTTTCAATGCTGACTGAAAGTTTGAATATACATTAACAAATAACTTCAAATATTTTTTCTAGGAATGTTACCACCAACTAATTTCCTTGACATTTAATCAGAAGTTTAAACTTAGTCGACTAGTGATAAGTGAGAAAACACTCAGGAAAAACTTACTTTTAAAAAAAATATTGTGCATGTATAATATTGTGTAATATTGTGGCAGAGCTACAGTGCGGATACTTAACCCATCCTCATAACATTTACACCCCATCTATGAAAAGCAAAACTAACTTATGTGACGGCTAACCGTAATGCTTATGGTTTGGTTTTCTCAAATATCATAGAGAGGTAACGCACATCAAGGGCTTTAATGAGGTGCTGGTCATTGACAGCAGAATAGAAAATGAAAAAAGTGTTGCATGCTTTCGACTCCATATGCAGATTTCTTTGATTAAAGAAAACTGCATATGGCACTCTGGCACTCTGGCTCCATATGCAGTTTTCTTTAATCAAAGAAATCTGCATATGGAGCCAGAGTGTGCGACACATGTGGAAGCTGGATTTAAAGTTCATCTGATGTCCAGTTTAGACACAACTGTTGTTTCAAGATGGATTGAGGTGGATTGCACATGTGTGTCAAATTTTCTGAGATCTTGTTCAGATGTCTGGTGATAAATGCACACACTGATTGGTGTGTATCTATTTTCATGTATGCAGTATGTTTTTGAAATCAATAAAAACACTGATGGGAAAAGAATCATGTAGGAAAATACAAAATACAGAAGGAAACACTAGACACCATATTAAATCTTCACAGGTTAGTTGATGTTAAATTAAAGTCAAAAGTTAAGATCAGTTTATTTAGTTCTTTGAAATAAAACAGTTTGAGTTAAATATTTAACCTTTTCTCTTCAGCTCTGGAGCCTCTCCAGTTATCAGTCATTCAGGGGAAGCATAGTAAACGGAGGTGGAAGTCTGGTGAAAACTGTCCCTCCGAAGCTCCATGTGTTGCCCACCACCTTAGACCCGAAGGAAGTTCCTCCAAAAGTTCCACCACGGAGGGAGAGCATCAGCCCCCTGCCCGCCAAGGCCGAGCTGCCCATCCAGCTGATCAGCACCACCAACCAGGTGAATAAGCCGGCAGTCGTGCAGCAGCAGATCCCCACCAAGCTGGCTGCTCTGTCCAAGGGAAAGGAGAAAACCTTCAAGACGAAGGGGTTGCACCAGAGAACGCACAGTGCAGGTCAGGATACAGAGCGGTTAACTGAAACCTCATTTCATTATTTGTTCATTATAAACTTTTAGCTGCAGCTGAACATTGAGAAAAATTGTTTGTCTGCAGTGGGCTGGTTGTTAGCACCACATCTAGCAAAAAAGCAACCAGCCTCTAAATTCAAAGGCCTTACAGATTTGGTTGGTAGGTCAAACCCAGTCCTGTCTTTCTACTTGCAGCCTCTATAGACGTGAGCCAGCTGGTGCCCATCAGAGGGACAATGAAAGAAGGAGGCAGTCTGAGAGCCAAACGGACCGCCAGTTCTCAAAGAATTTACCAGTCAGGTACAATGACAAAAGTCCTCTCACTCAGCCAGTCATAAAGACATCATCCATCATCTAATCAGATGTGTTCCCATTTCCACAGTTAATTTGAAAAGAAGCCTTTTGGGAATCAAACATTCACCCCACCCCCTGTAGACTTGTAAAGCATCTACAAACTTGGCTCGGGTGGCAGAAGAATTAACAGCCACAAATACTGACTTTTTTCTTTCAGAGCATTTGATTTATTGGTTGCAGTCTGGATATTAACATATTTTTAAGTGTAACAAAAAAGGCTTCTGGAAATACTTAACATCCCTAAGTTTAAATGATTTAATGTAAGACTGAGAAATTTTGATATAAACATACTCCTGGATGAGAACATACATTTATATTTGGGAGGGGAATTGTCTTGTATTGTCGGATGTTGCTGTCATTTTAAATGTACCTACTATCGCTCCATTAATTAATTAATTTATTTATTTTCATACTCCCTTTAGGTATCTTCGACTCACCAGGATCTGCCCGCAGTGTAAAACCGTCTCAGTCCTTCAGCACATACAACAGAGGCAACGAGGGTCCACCACCAGCGCCGCCTCCTTTTCCCAAAGAAGTTCTGGAGCTGGCCAAAGATAAGGAAATATTCCTCTAATCCTGAACTACAGACTGGAGTTTGGAGGACGCCTTGTTCATGATAAAGACTTGTACACATGGAAAGACTGACAGAGCTCTGAAAAGACTTTGTGACGTCCATGTATGTACAGTATGAAGAGGACCGTTGCTGTTATCAAATGTTATTACTGGAAATCAGCTTTTTGCTTGGGAATGAAAAAAAGTACAGAAGACTTTGTGGTCGATCAAAACAATTTTAAAAAATCTTGGCTCATTTGTACATTGGGAACGATACCGTTTTAAATGAAGATGAAACAAAGACTTTGCCAAAGACTTTCATGAGAAGTTCTTGTTCTTTTTTTATTTTTTTTAATCATTTTTTATTTTAATTGACTCTCCTTTAACCTTGTTTTAACTCATAAGCTTTCTTTTAATTTAATGAATGATAAATTCGTTGTGAGGAATCTGTAGACTTGTGAAGTTTACATCTATTCCGATTTGAGGCACCAAGCACAAAAGTTTTATTCCAGAAAGATTGGGAAAAGCCTAGAAATGCGTTCTTTGGGTTCTGCTTCTCCGTATGTATCGTAATCAATGATAAATGAAAAGTGTGTGGAGACTACACTTTGGCTGTAAACTGTATTGTTTGTAAATACTACTTCTGTACTTCCTGACTGGAGGCGATGACGGACTATAATGTTGTTTCAGACAGACGGCTGCTGGAATCATTAGTGAGAATGTAACCGAATGATTTACTGTTTAAATAATGTTGTGGAATAAGTTAACATTTAGCTTTAGCTTGGTGGTTTTCTTCAGGAGAGACTGACTGCTGTCACATTTTGGTTCCATGTAAAATGTTTTCCAAATCCCAACTACTGATGGGTCATGGAATAAAAAGACAGTCAAATAGAAATTGTGTGTTTTATGGATAGACTTCATGTGATGAAGAAATCTAAGAAGATACTGCAAAATGGTAAGTGTACAACATCCACAGTCCTCGATCTGTGAAATGGTATATTCAGAGTGTAACAGATTGTGTGAAAATCTTCATAAATTCCAGTCTTTCATATCAAGTGTCCCTCTCTTTTACTCTGCTCTGCAGTGTGGCTAAACTTTAGACAAACTAAAGTACTGTAGCTCTGGAAGATAGTCAGTTGATTTGATTACCTTAGACTCAAATAACTTCAGATAAACGTATATTCAGATGTGACGTATATATATATTTTTTTTTACAGAGTGAGATTTTGTTCCCCAACACCTGCACTGGATGTGTGTACGGTTTCAGTGTACTCATCAGGAATGTGAGTATTGTTTAACTGGACAAAATGCACTCATCCTTTTAAAACTGTAGCACCACAATCATTTTAGGTAGTCTTGGTGAAATTCACAGATTATGAGTTTTCTACAAGATTACATTTTTAAGTTTAAGAACTTTGCCGACATCTTAGCATGTCACACTTACAAGTTATTATCTATAATTTATGACAGTAATTTCCATATCAGGATGTGGAGGGAACTGTGTTTTAACATTTGTAGGTGTGAAACCACTTGATATTTTTAAGGAGATTTTTCATTTTTAAGGAGACCTTAAACCTTGTGGTGAGAAGAAAAAAATATTTTTGACAGTAAATCAGGACATATCACGTAGTTCGTGTGTTGATGAAACATCTTTTCATAACCAACTAAAGTGGCTTTTGTGGCAAAGTCTGACTGAGCATAAGTAGAACATTGTCACAAAATATAAAAAATTGAACCTAAAGAAACTCAACTTGCAACATAAAGAAATGTATAGATTCAAAATGTCTGATTTGCTGAAACAACATTCATTCTGGTGATTGCAGCGAGTCTGAATGAACCAGCCGGTACTGCCCTTTAAATATCAAACATGTACTTGTGATTGGATCTGCAGCTGACACAAAGTCTAATCATTTATTTCAACAGCATTGTTGAAAAACAGTATTTTTATATTTCATTGAAAAGGCAGGTTTCATAATTTCCCTTGCAGAATGTCAGCAATCAGTAGCTTCAATACAAAGTACCTGGCTTGATTTTCAACAGGATTACTGATAATAAATGCAGACGCACAGTGCCGTGTGGCTACCCATCCACCAAACAGCACGCCAGTCGATCAGACAGTGATTCAGTATAAACAGCCCTTACACTTTGAGTTTCTGAACTGAAATGACAAAGAGCCTCTTTGTCAGACTGCTGTTCATCTCTGCAGAGCCTGAGCAGCAGTGCTCCTTTTTCACAGCTGGATGAAAAGATGCATTCAGGGGCTGAATTATGTTCTGCATCAACACGTACCAGAGCTGACAGACAGCATCCCGAGTGCCGCTGCTAAGGAGCCGTTCAAACATCAGTGTTAATTTGGTGTAGTATTGTGCAGCAAAGACAAAACACGGTAGATATGAGATACACTGTTTGTTTATTATATGTTTTCCTCAACAGAGGCGTTAAAAACCACCTGGTGACAACAAACTATACTGGCGAATCAATGATCTCCTCACGTCCTGATAATCAGCGAGGGCACATCCAGACAACTGCTCTCATTTTTAACCTCTGACCTAGGCTTCAACACAGAAATATTCAACTTTTAACAGGTAACTGCTGAGAATCAGAATTGGAGTGAGGTCAGGGAAGAACTTCAAAAACAGAAGCAGGATGAATATTCGACATATCGTTACCTTTGTTTCAGTTTTCTTTAAACCAGTATGAGTATACATAAACATATACAGACATGAGCCCGACAGCTTCAGTCAGTCCATGAATTAAAAAATATTGTGCAAATGCTTCTTACAAACTAACCTATGAACATTAACACACCTGTCACTCGCTCCTCAGCTCACATGTCAAACTGCAGCACATCATCAGAGTACAGTACTTTTTTTTTCATAAAGCAACTTTAACACATGACACATTCTGCTGAACCTCCCGACATGGACACATATTAAGGCCAAAATCAATTTTCTTAAGACAATATGAGTAACTATCGGAGGGGAAAAAAATCTGCAGTGGCCAACATGTATATGAACTCTGCACTGGAGATTATACACTGGGTTTATATAAAGGGTAAAAAAATCTAAATCATAGCATGCAAAACAAAAGTAACAAAAGTTTCAGTTTAAAGGAAAAACAAGTCTGGTCGTTTTGGCTCAGTCAACAACCAAGATGGCAACACATTTTAAAGTGAGTTAACTGCTGTACTTCATATTCTGACCCTGGTCTCGATTTAAGTGTAATGGAGGGTTAAAGACAGATCAAATGACTTATGTAGTGAAAGTATATTGTTGAATTTCCATCCGACTTGACTTGTTTTGAACAGTTTTGGTTTCCTGCTGGTAAAATGGTTTGCTTTCACTTTCAGTTGCTGATGTAGTTAAAACCTATGATTAGTTGGTCCTGCACACCAACTGCAACTTGAAGTTTTTATTCAATCGACCCATATTTTAAAAAAAAAAAACAAAAAAAAACGTCAGCCTGCAAAACCAAGCTGTGGTGAATTTACGAAGTGCAGATGTTCCTCTGTTTGGTTACCGATGTAGGGATCTTAAAAGGGAAGGATAGCCTCCAATGTTTTTGTTTTGAACATGATGTCACGGTAGTTTCACCCGGTTAGCTATGGTGATCAGCTAAGAATCCAGCCGACGTTGAAGGGGTACAAGCTGCAGCAGCAAACCGAGAAAGTACCTGTTAAGGCAATCGTGTCAAGTCGAGCCGTGCCACATGGTGGAAACAGCATTAGTGTGCTTTGAGAATAAAGGGTTCAGTATGCTTGAAATGAAAAGCTTTCTCTTAACAGCATACCGACAATCACATATACTTTCACCTACAACTTTTTCATTTGTGCACTGCATCTCTGTAGCACTTTGTCTTTTGGTTTAAACAGACAGTTCTCGTACAAACAAGTTCATTTCAAGCATAATGACACCTTGAAGGCCCCGTCACACCAGAAAGCAGCACAAGTCTTTGTTTCTGGACTCTCTGTGACTAAAATAAGGTAGCTGTCGAGCTAAATGCTAACACACTAGCACTAGTCAGTCACATTGACCTCTGAGCTTGTTTCCATTTCATCTGTCCTGGGATGTAACAACTGAGAAGCTGGGACCAGCGAATCTTTGGCATGTTTGCATAAAAAAAAAAATTGTTTGATTATCAAAATAGATTTTTTTTGTATTTTCTTCTGTTTCTACTTTTTTGTTGCTGCTCTACATAACTCCTGTGGATTTACCTTGTGAATTAATCCATTCATTGAATTGATTTTGCATTTTAAATGCTGGTGTGACCGGGCCTTCAGGGCTGTTGAGACCTTCATCTTATTGGGAGTATTGAGTATTAAAAAGCTTGTGTGGCGTCCAGATTTGGCCTTTCGGTTCCTTTTAGAGGTGGTGCAGATTGTAAATTTGTCGAAGGAGCTGTTCAGGTTTAAAACTTGCTGTATTTGTCAGTTTCAATGCCTCAGCCTCATGTGTCCAATCCCGTTGCCCCGCTGAACCAGCCATTCAAAAAACACAGAGCTCCTCTGCTCTTCCCTTCACACCAAGTGCAAATAAACGCCCGTACTTAAATTGTCCGATGACTGAGACACATGTAGGAAAACAAAACCTCAAAACATAAAAAAACGAGAAGATGAAGTGAAATGTTAAATGCCGCACAAGACATCCTTTCAGTCAGATTTGTTTTCCTCGCCGCCTTTTTCAGCTGGGGGCGTTTCCTGAGGCGGCTGTCGGGGTGAGTCTTCGCTCTGACTGGTGGCTTCTGATGTTTGCGGCTCCAGTTTGGTCGGGGGCTCCTCTATCTGCGGCGCTGCTGTTTGTGTACAGTTGATGGGTGTGAGCGCTATGGCAGGCTGCAGGGGACAAAAAGAAGTGTCTATATAAGATGGCTGAACTGTGTCGGGCATGAAGTCATGAAGACAGAAAAGCTGCAGATAAGACACACAAAACCAAAGATAATACAGTGATTCCTCTGTCCACAGCTAGATTTGAGGTTAAACGGTCTGTTTTCATTCCAACCTGCTTTATCAGTAAAACCAAATTAAAGGAGACTTATAGTTGCCAGAGGTATACCTGTACAGAAAGATTACAGTCCAAGATGTGCATAAAGAAAGAGGAAGCATACCAAAGAAAATCCCATAGGGAAGTCCCACTAAACACACAGACAACACAGGAGCACCTATGATAGCTTCACTACTAGCCTATCTCAGAAAAATGAAAACAGACATCTACTCTGAAGGGAGAAATGACAAAAAAAAAAAGAATCCTTAAGAAAGATCAGGATGTTTTAATAGTGTCAAGTAGCAAAACCCAGATGAATACCTGCAGTGACATTCACAGACAGCTGAGCCCTCAGCAGCAGACTAGAGCACACCCACAGTAAAATAAAGGAGCAGCGATGGGAGGGAAGGAGGGGGACAGTGAAACAGAAAGAAGCAGTTGGAACGGATGGAATTATTTAAAGGGGTTACTCAACTTAAAACTCTACTTTACTCTGCATGTTATTTAACTAGATGTTTTTGTGTTTTCTTTTCTTGTTGTTTTTTTTTTTTTTTTTTGTAAAGTCTTTTCTGTTCTTCGGTAGGCGGTAGGCAGTCATATCAAACTGGTATTCACCACAAATCCACTTCCAGTCCAGAACTGGGGCAACTCCCCACGCCCCAGAGCTACAGCGAGGCTGGTGAGCAGAGTGCAAGGCACCAGGTAGAGCAGGGCCGGCTGACCCATCTGCATCACAGCCAGGGCCACGAAGGTGATCAACAGGCCGATGCCGTATGCTGACAGGAGAGAGAGAGACAGAGAGCCGTCCGGTCAACACTTCAGTTGATGCAGGTTTTTCACTCTAGAGCCACGTCGACACTGGATTTATTTCACTAGAAGTTACCTGCGCTGGTGAGTGACTTCCTTCCCTTCTGAAACACTTACACGGGTAATTTTTTGCTTTTTCTCCAGTAATAATCAGACCCAGAATTACCTGATATCTTTCAGTTAACTTACTGGTCCTACTATAATTTGTTTGTGTCTCTCTAATATGGACAGTATAACATGCGTTCTGTCAATCTACACATTTAAACACTATAATATCATAACACACAATCTGACTTCACATTTTTTTAGTGAGCCCCTGTGATAATAATCCTGTCCAAATGGTGCCCATCATAGCACTGCGGCGACATTTCAACAAGTACAGCTCCTCCCACCCCGCCACACATGTACGTACCGATCGTGCAGGCCACAAAGTAGATCCTGGAGGATTGTGTTAAAATGTCAAACCTGTGACAGTACGCCACCAGCAGACCTGACACAAGAAACAACAAAGAGACATTCAGATCAACAATTGAGCCACGTGTCATCACATCGGACATGATTATTCTAAGTGTTTCCCTGCACTTTATTACATAGTTCAATGTAAAGTAATTTTCTGCTTGTGACAACAACAAAACCACATCATGAGGTTTATGCAGTTTCGGTTCCTCGTGTTCTGATGACAGTTCATTACCTGGAACTAAGATATCACCAAAGCCCAGGAGGGAGAAGGGCCGGTCACAGAGAGCCAGGGGAGAGGAGTTTAACCTTGGCACTTTGAGCACCATGGGGAGCTGGAGGAAACACAAATACCAGCGTTAGTATCAGCTAATCCTCCTCTGAGCTGAGGGGAGTTGAGGAAATTGAAACCAAGCTCACCTTTTCATGTGTGGCGGAGTCAGAGGGACCAGCCGCGACCTCCACCATTATACTCTCCCCGCTCTGTGGAGAGAAGGCCACGGGTGACTTGAGCATCACACACAGTAACAGAGACAGCAGACTCATGACTAAAGTGAAAACAGCCTTGACGTACATTTGTTAAGAAGGGCGTAATAAATACAAAGAAAACATCGTAGACGAAAAGGACTGACAGCAGTAAGGTGCAGGCCTGCAGAGAGACAAGAACACATCAGGTAAGTTTAAAACCAACACGGTGTGTAAACCAAACATTTATTATACACAATTCAAATCTCAAAAAAAAAAAAAATGTTTTTATTTATTTTAGTTTATGAGAGTGCTCAACGACCTTAAACGTGGGGAGTCTGACTGTTTTGAGCATGTAGAGACAGAAGGCGATCCCCAGGGCGTCCTGTAACACCCACGCCCACCTGGAGGACACATAACGAGACTGTGAGTCATCATATAACGCACCTGCAGCCTGTCATCACACGGACAGAAAAATGCTACCATTATGTCACCAGACATTTAAAAAGCAGCACTCACAGAAGAGTACAGGTGTTCTGATCACAACTAAGAAAAAAGCTTCACCTACAGACAGAAACATTGTCCTTTTTTAAAAAAAAATATATAATATGTCGTTTCTTTCTGCTTTATGTTTGTGTAAAACCTTTGTACATATTAAAGGACTAACACACTATAATGATCCTTTACTGGATTATGTGCAGACACTTCATGTTGTGTTCTCAGACTTGACGAACAAAAAAGCACCGCCCATGTGTCAAATGTTCACAGAGAAGCAGGAAACAGGAACCTGTGTTTCAGGCTGTCAGATTGATTGTAACACCACTTCCTTGTCAAACTGGCTTTATGAAACATGTAAATATATACCCCCCAAAAAAAAAAATTCTTAGTTGGATTTGGCGACTGGCTGTTTTTTCTCTGTGCATGTGACGGGATGTGCCACTTACTGGTCTTCGTTGCGATACACCATCCAGGTGACGCTGACACCGATGCAGAAGGCCGACAGCAGCAACATGCGGATCTGCGGTCGTTTGTGCAAGTAGGGCAAGTTGTTCTCTGGGACCCTGAGTGATCAATAAATCAATCAATGAATATAACCAGGATAAACACATCACAGACATCTTGTAGGGGTGCTAAAAGTAAAGTCAGGAAGACCTCGTTCAGACTCTGCATTAGAAGCCCTGTTTGGTTGCATTTATTCATTCATGTGTTTCGTTAAAGCAGCACCCTAAGGCTGTTACATTTTGTCTTCTCGTAAAACTGAACGCTACTTGAAATCTTTTTTTTCCCTCTGCGATTCGTCTTTTCAATTCTCTGTAAATGTCTTTATTGATTTTAATAGTTTTTATTTGTATTTTATTGATTGGTTATCAAACTGTTTATTAACATCTTCTATTTATTATAGAATCCTTCATTCCACTGTACTCCTTTGAAAATTTTATTTCATGTCATATTCATCCATTTTCTTGTACTGTATGTTTTAGTACGTGTGCAAGGCTGTGGGATAAATAAAGTTGTCTGAATTTAATTTACTGATCCCAATCCAGTACCTCAGAAAACAATACGACTTGCGGCGATGCGACTTCTGGGCAGGTAAATGTGTGAAAACATATTGACGTGTCTCACCTGCACTTGCAGAAGGGGAGTCTCCTGACAAAGGGCCACAGACAGCTGTGGAGGCCGACCGAGGAGGCCACACAGAAGATGGCTATGACCCAAATGGCTGAACAGAGAGGAAACAGCAGGCAGACAGGAGATCAGTGCATATGATCACATGATATCCATATCATATTCTACAAGGAAATACAGTTTGAATATCTGAACGGTGGTTTGAGTTTCACCACTGTGCGTCCAGTATTCAGTGTGCTGAGTGAATGAACAACAGCTGATCACAGACGCTCAGCGGTCTGTCAGCAGCTATCAGTTTTATCAGGGGAATGATCACAGCACTCGAGACGTTCACAGATTCAGGTCTGTAAAGTGCATCTACAGCCTCGCAATGCTGGACACTGAGCAGCTCTGCTAGAGGAAATGAAGATAAAGAGTGTGCTGTTGCTCAAGCAGCTAGGAGGAAGTTTACACTGGAGCTAAATGGAGGAATCATTAAGTAACTTTGTTATCCAGCGTTTGCTCAAATGGTCTGGGCTTTTCCCCCCAGCTATCTTCTGATTCTACACCCTGCTGTAAACCATCTGACACATAGTGTGGGGGAAGTGATGACACGTGAAAGAGAGAATGTAAAAGATATTTTAGTATCAGAATAAATCTGATGATAATTCCAAAACAATCAGTATATATAGAGGTTACAAAATGAAAAGAAAAGACAAACGGCAGCCTGGTGAGAGGAGCCCTTAAAGTGAAGCGCCTGGTCTCAATCCAGGTAAAAGAGGAGGCCTGTAAGATGCAGTTGTAATTAGTCATCATCTTCACAGCCTCTATTTCAGAAGTAGGGATGGAATTGATACGAATCTCGGTCAGTCCGTTCTTTGGATATCTTTAGAACCGCTCATCAAATCTACTTTATACTTCACACCAGTTTCTTGCTGGTGACCAAAGGGAGTCCTGTGCCATATTTGGTGGAATCTGGACATGTGACACATTCATTATTAGCTAGAGTTGGGCTCTCACAATATCCCTCTCAGATGATCTCGCTAGGAAAAACAAATCAAATGCCTTACTGAGTCATGCGGGACCACAACGAGCGAGGGCAAAATTACAGAGTAGCTTTTAGAGGCAAACCATCCCTCACACAGCAATAAATACTGGGCAGACAGGACTGAAACCACGATTAATCTATTGTGCACATAAAAGTGGATCCGCACAAAGAGGTTTTTTTAAACAAAGCATGAATATCTTTGATCATTATGCGTGAGTGCAGGTGTTGTACCCAGGCGGTCGTAGAAAAAGTAGAGTAGCACTAGCATGCTGCAGCACATGACCACGAACACACAGATCATGATGGGCGTGACGTCTACTGTCTCTTCGTCCTGCTTCTCCGCACCGTCGTCCCTCTTGTGCTTCATGTAGCGCCTGCAGGAGGAGAAACAAAATTTGGAGAGACACGCTCATTTCACAGACTAATGATCGCCATCTATGCACACTCATCTGTTTGTGCCAGCTTATCAAACAAAACAGTCCCGTGTAGAACAGCCAGTCAGCCTCTTGGTTTTTATCCTTCCCTTGTTTTGTTAAACAGAATTCATGGATGGTTGGTGATTTGCCAAAGCAGCCAGGGCGATCACCCCACCATCCACAGTGAATATTTTACCATCACTCGACCGCCTGGCCGGCACTTGCTTCCTTCCTGAGTTCGAAACACACAACTCATGATCCAGAATGTTTTTTGCCGGCGGTCCTGTGCGTCAGAGACCCCGTCTGACTGTGCCCTCAGTCACCTTGGCAACTCCATCAGGAAGGACGGACTGGGACTGGCTTAAGACAGTGAGTCACTCATGGCCTCAAATAAACAACAGTGGCCTTTAGTGGAGTTGCAGCGGTACAATTCAGACTGTTTGGTTTGAAAAGATGAGACAACTACGACTTTCTTTCTCCAGGAGAAAAACTGAGCAGTCATACACTTTTATTTCTTTGCCAAGAAAAGGGTGACTAATTTTCCCCGGAGATAACTCCCCTGATAATAACCTTTGATTCAAATTTAGCCACCGGGACTGAAAGCATGGCATGCACAGGAAAAAGGAAACTTCGGGTCCTGTAATAATGTGATGTTGTGGAAAGGACAAGGTTGGGTAAACTGTTACTGAACACTACGAGCCGCATAATCATGGACAGCCAAACTACCATTTCGGCCCCTCAAAAGACTTCAACTTTACATAAATTAGACTACTTTTGTAATACTTTCCATGTAATTGCAGTTAGTTAGGATTTAGAAGATGTTGAATTTTATGCCTTAAAATGTCTTGAATATGTCTTAAGAACGGATTTGATTATGAAGTTGACATTCTTTTAGAAGTTTGCATCAGCTCCAGTCTCACTTTTAAAAGTGTTTTGGCCAAAAATGTGTTCCCGGTGTAACAAAACTACAAAACAGAACAGAAACAGCCAATAACCTCCAATCTATCAGAGCACACTAGTTAGTATATCACAATGTGGTGTGTAGACTAACTCCTTGCATGAACAAAATACTTCCAGAAGTAAAAATTGTATCTGACAACTAAAATGGGTAAATATGGGCAGGTTGAAACCTGTTGAAAATAACATGTTGGAAGCTCAAATTAGGGTATTAGTCACACACAGAAAAACATAAAGCTGCTGTAAAAAGCTATAAAATGCCTGACAAAAAACAAATATGGTTTGATAAAACATTGGGAGCATTACCAAATTCTGGACCCAGTAAGCACACAGCGCATTAGGTTTGGGTTTTCTTGCCAGTATGGACATGAAAAAGGTCTTTAAAAGTCTGTAATCTAACTTGATGAAACCTACAGAAACCCTGTGTAAAAACCCCACATCAGATGTCCATCTCTACATCGTGTCCACCTACTTCTTGCTGTCTCTGCTGCCGGCCCAGTAGCCTCCAACGGCGACTGTTCCTACTGCCATCAAGAAGATGATCACCATGTTGTAGTCCACTACCGGCTCATTGGGTGCATACATGGCGACCAGTCGTCCTTTACCAAATGTCTGGACGAGTAAGAAACAGCACCGAGTCAGGTGAAGGCTAAAAGATCCATTTTGTAATTTTTGTTTGTCTGGGCTAGGGTAATATGTTATATACACACAACTGCCTCTCCTGGTAGACTGTAAAATGTTTAGAGGTGATCAGGAAGACAAAAACTGATACAGCAGGAACCTTCAGGTACGTTGTTTATTTGCACCATCTGCCGTCTCACCTTGCTTATGTCCAGCATATCAGAGTAGCTGAGAAGTGCTACAGGAATGTCAATCTCCTCATACTGGGTCTTGTTTCCTGCTGGTGGTGTCTGTTAAAAAAAGAAACATGTATTTATGTTTTCTAAAGTGTTACAGTCAATTTAATTTTGATGCACAGTGACTACAAGAAACAGCCTTAGGATGTTTGTAGTTCTGGGCAGGGTTACCAGTCTGTCCTTGCTGACGATGAGCAGGCCCTTGGCACCGTTTATCTGGGCCAGTCGGACCTTTTCATAGAAAGTGCAGTTGCCTCTCATCACCATGGGGATGCGATTTGGGAAGCCTCCCTCCGGGACGTCAGAGGGTGAGCACAGGACCGATGATGTCAGGTCATGGATCTGAAGACGTGACTTTGAGACAAAATTTAAAGAATGTTAACCAGAGCTTGAGGAAATTCTCAACATGAATTAAAAACTAAATGCTTGCTCATGACATTAATTTGTGTTAATTTCTAATGAGCCTGGATACAGTTGTTATTTTCAGAGACAGAGTGCCTCTTGAATAAATTAAAATGAGCTGGATCTGGTCGCTACTAAAAGACTGGAGTCAATACAGTTATAGTCTGGTCCTTGATAATGGATGTATGAAGCTATTTCTGCATTTTAAAAAGCTTTGACTGTTTTAGAGGATTTCTTTTTCTAATGACACAATTATATCCCAAAAAGGAATCCCATTTATTCGCACATGACCTAGAAACTTTAAATCATGCATTTATTTCCCGCAGCATGGATTATTGTCACTCATTACAGTCTGATATCAGTCATAAAGATCTCAAACACTGCTGCCACAGTCCTAACAGGCATTAAAGTGGAGATCCGATTTCTGCATCCTGTCCGAGGCTTCCTGAAACACATTTCATTGATCACATTCCTACCGTAATTCATTCCCACTGTTCTGTGTGGCCGTGAAGCGTTTTATCACCATTATCACCGCTTACAAAACCTTGGTTACACCTCTTGCTACTCACTTACTGCCTTATTTAGGTCCTGTGGTAGACGCGCCCACTGTGAGTTGAAGAATATGCAGTAATCCTTTCCTTTGCTCTTGCCCTTGTCACTGAAATGGGCCATGCCGAACTCTCCCACCACCTGTCAACACAACAGCAACGTATGTATCACTCCACGTCAATTAAGTGTTTGTAACTTTGATTTTCGAATCATAGACTTGATCTTTAAATCCGGGCGCACGTGAGCTGTCCTGTAACAAGTCAAAAAATGAGTGTGCATCTTGGACATTTCAGGGCTGATGACACTACTACTTGGATGTAGATAGAGTAGAGTAAATGTAAATGATAGTAAAGTTTATTCATGGGTCTACAAAACACACCAATCCACACAGGGATGCAAGATATGGATTTTCTTCAGCCGCTACTGAGCTACAGCTAAACCAATCATTTCACATTTTTTAATTTTGAAAAGAAGTTCATAACTTGTAGTTTATTCACACCTGAAGGTAAGAAAAGTGAAGTTGTAGTGAATCAAAGGTAGGCATTATTGGCCCCATATATCAGCTTTAACTTCACTGTTTCCGACAAATACATTACATGAATTTCCCAAAACGGAGGCAGCTAATTTATCAGTCTGATATATATTGTACATACCTGATCAAAAGGGAGTAAAATGTATTTCAAACTCGGTGCCAGGATATAAAAATAAATTACATAAAATAAAACACTAGATTCTTAAATAATATCTAAATTACAACAGGGAAAACTAGACCAAATATAATACACACATAAATACACTCTAATACAACAACGATGGATTGATGGCTCAGGTAAAAATGTAATTGATAACCTGCCACCTTTTTTAAAAAGAATACGCCCTGGCTTCACATTTTTATTCTGGCTTCATTTTTATCTCCAGGCACACTGCAGCCTTGTTTACTACAGACCACAAATACTAAGGAACCTGCCCACTGATGATATAATGTAGTACATATGGTCCATCTTCTGTTTCTCTACCCTGAGCCACACAGGCAGCAGTCCAACAATTCTAGATTCATCGCTACCAACATGAGTTTGTTGAGTTCGTGAATTTTACACTTCGAAAATGTTGGGAGATGCTGAATGTCGACCATTCACATGTATTTTGTCTTTGTCCTGAAATTGCACAGTTTTGAGGAAATGTTGAAAGTCTCACTGGCAGCTTGTACAAGGCCATTAGCGCGAAGGGATGGTATAAGGCACAACCACCAACGCAAGATGGATAGCTGAAAATACGAGAACAGTTAACTCATAGGATAAGAACTCAGGAGGCACAGTGTTGAGAGAAATGGGAATGAACATCCCACAGAAAGTGTGTATTGGTTTTTGTTACTTTCTCTTTCTCTGAAAGGAAAAAATCAATAAAAGTTGAATCAAATTTTTTTTTTAAATATATTTCTAAACAACAGAGGTGAAAACTAACAACACTTGTAAATTAGAGGAACAGTTTTTCGCCTGTGTGTTTAAAAAAAAAAAAAAAAGTCATAAAACGTACACTGTATTTTGGTATTTAATT
>OMLP01006680.1:3984-20305 GCA_900302685.1 Spondyliosoma cantharus | reverse complement strand
ATAAAAAAAAAAAAAAAAAAAAAAAAAAAAAACTTCATGTGGAGTAAAAACATGTCAAACATATTCTTTTTTAAAAAGGATAAGAAACAGTTTATCTTTGTCTGTGGTGTCGTGATGTCTCATGTTCTCTGACGGGAGGTCACATTTACCAACTTTTTTTTTTTTTTTTTTTAATTACCACTACATCACCGCGTCACAACCAATGGGGTACTTCACAGCGAACCAAAATGTCAACGGGATGACGTTGTTGCTGGCGTATGGGCTGCAGATTGATGGCTCCTACTAAATGAATGCAGTGGGAATGGACGAGCGAGACACTCCGCCGGTCACACGGTGCGCACTGCTGACCTCCGCACACAAGCGTCACTTCACCGGGACCGAGCTCACAGCCTGAGTCGGGACGATTTTCAGCTTGTGTGGGGTTTTTTTTTGTTCTTATTTGTTTGTTTCTTTGCAGAGCTACGTGTGGGCTGACTTCTCCAACTGTATTCTTTGTTGTAGGACACGAGTGGTAAGTTATTTTCTTACATATTTGTGACACAGCTGTCGTAGACGCTGTGCAGAGAAAAAAAAAAAAGCTCACAGACTTTTTGGAGACACAAGCGCTGAAAATCGATCTTAGAAGAGTCTTAAAACTATATGTTTGATAAAGGAAGAGCTAAATATACTACCTTATACTTAGTGGAGGAGACTATTTGGTTCGAATTCGATGTGGATTGACACTTTTAGTTGAGTACACTTTATTTAATATCCACTTTATTGTCCGTGCGTTTTTGCGCACTTGTTTTACGATTAACAGACTTATAGACTGTACAAAATATGACTGTATGAAGTAAGTATTGTCCTTCCTCCTCCGCCTGTCCCAGAGGACACAGCATGCTGTCGTCCCTGAAGACCCTGCTGCTGCTCTCGGTCCTGTGCACACCGACCTCCAGCCTGTGCCTGCGCCTCTACCAGTCTCGCCTGGACCTCCTGTGCGACGACCAGATGGCGGTCGGGGTCCGGAGCGACCAGGACGAGCCGGCTTACTCCCCCGAGGACGGCTGGGGGTCCCTCCTTCAGTCCGCGGAGTACCTCTCCTCCTCTTCCTCCTCCTCTTCCTCCTCCTCTTCTGCCGAGTCCAGCCGGGAAAAAAGGACTTCAAGTCCCGCTTCAAACTACCGCTTCATGAGCCGGACGAAGCTCAGAGGGCAGATGCTCCGCAACAGCAGCAGCAGCAAAGGGGACCGGAGGAGCAGGCTGACCCTGTCCCTGGACGTCCCCACCAACATCATGAACGTCCTCTTCGACGTGGCAAAGGCCAAGAACCTGCGCGCGAAGGCGGCCGAGAACGCGCGCCTGCTGGCTCAGATCGGCCGGAGGAAGTGAGCAGAGAGTCGGGACAACTTCGACCCAACAGACAGAAAGACAGACAGACAGACAGACAGCCATGACCAGTGTTGGCCTCCGTGATATACTCAGATTACTTTAGAGTGATGGTGTTGTTTCTTCAGGGCGGAAGGGTGTTTTTCTCTCTCCACTCACATCACAGACACAGTTCTAATTTAATTTAGTTGCTCTCATGTGAAGGAATCAGAGTACTCTTAGTGAAAACACAGAAAAAAAAAGAAAGAAAACTCCATTAAGGACAATAAATGATGAGAACTAGTCATGTTATAATCTGATTAGTTCTCATCAGTTACTGACAACTCCACATTCTTGTGTTAAAACCTCTGTGGCGAGAGTGATTCATCTGTTTCCTCACTATCTTAAATCAAGACCGAATTAAGAAGTCAAGAGCAATAAGGACAGAGCTGTTTTACTTGTATCAAGATGAATGGGAGGAAAACACGAGATATTTGCATTAGAAACAGATGAAATGTTCTCATCCTTTGGCTTTAGGACTCTGTTGAGGGGAAAGAAGGGATGCCTTCAGAGCATCTTTTTATTTTCCAGTAAAATGAATGTTTAATGTGGTTAGTTAGCCCCACACTCATCAAATTTTAAACCCCGGACTGAACAAGAAGAAGAAAGCGGATGAGATTAGTCATTCTCACATCCAGACCAATGAAATGTTTTGTAATTTGGGTTGCATAATCATAACATTAGAGTTGATATAATCATGTTTTTCCTCTTCTCCTCTCTCTCTCTCTCTCTTTGCTGCTTCATTTATTTATCTACTAAGTTCACATGGGAGCCCACAGTGATTCCAGATTCTGGTGTGAAACAGACAACACTGACACTGACATACTGTACAAAACCAACTGCAAGATCGTGAAATACAGTAAAATGCAAATGCATGGGAATGTATGTGTTCATCAGATGTCTGTTATTTTTATACTCAAAATAAAGGATTATTTTTCCTCAAATAAAGCAGATGTAACGCACTACATTTGCCTTTTTTAATATAAAGACTTTTGCACAATGGAATCAATAAATAATGGATTTAATTTATCTTTTTTTTTGTTACTACTTCACTAAAGTAGAGTCTTGCTGACACATCAGCATGTCTGACGTTACTGGCCGATTAAAACTTAGATATAGAATATATAAAAATATTTATTTTTAAATTAGATATAAAAATGTGGCTGTATGTTGACCATCCGTTAACAAGAGATTACAAGACAAAAATGTTCCAAGAAGTTTATATTATGTGTTAATAATTAAAATAAGTACTATAATAATTATAAATATCCTCATCCGTCAGACATATATACACTATGATGATGAAATACCAAATGTGTTTGTAGAAAACTTGTAAAAAGTAAAAAGTATGGATCTGTTATCATAAATATCAGTTTGAGTTTTAGTTAGTATATAGTTTGAACTGTCACCAGTCTACAGCTTAATTTTGTTTATTCCTCTAAATTAAACACTTTATCAGCTTTTGGGTTTTATATCTTGGGTCTTCTCGTTCATCTGCCACAGAGAAGGCTTGAAACACAGGATAATGTCCACATCTAGTGGCCGTTTGACGTTAAAACACACAGCGAGGTTGTGAGTCAGCTCTGCAGGTGTGGAGCTGATTTAGTGAAGAAATGTCAGTGAGATTTTTGTTTGGTGTGATTAAGATGCTTCACCCTGCTGGGCCATGTTAGGACACATTGAACGCTTTTCACTTATACTGTCATCCATTAGATTAAATCACCAGTCAGCAAAGGTGGAAAAGTAAGTATGTTTACTCAAGCTTGAGTTACATATGCTTTACTTGTGTGTTTCATTTTTTATACTTTTACGCCATTACAATTCCAAGAGAAATACTGTACTTTGTACTCCAACTAGCTACTAGTTACTTTGTAGATTCAGGTTGATAATACAGATTAAACCAAATAAATTATAATGTATTATTATGGATAAGGATGAGACCGTGCTGATCCATTGGTAAAATGCATAAGCCATCCAGCACTGTGTAGTAAAACCTCAGCCCCAGCTGCAACATTCAAGTATTGTAAGTATAAATGCATCAGTAATCAGTGAAGGATTGTAACTGATTACATTTACTCAGGCACTGTGCTTAAATCCTATACTGAGGTATTTTATTTAAGAATTTACATTTTCAGTTACTTTATTCTTCCATTCAATCACATTTTGAAGGCAAATGTTGTACTTTTTCTCCGATATTTTTGTCTGATAACTTTAGGTACAGTGTAGTTAATTTGCAGATAACATGTTGCCTCAGAGCCAAAGAAGCACATTTTTAAATTAATTTATTTTATCATCAATCCGATTAAAAAAAAAAAAAAAAAAGGTTATGATAATCAGACAATACTGAATATTGGATCTGACAATTGGTCGACCCACGCTGTACTAATTACTATCTATACTATATATACTTACAGTAATACTTGCAGTATTTGTATAGGTGATACATTTAATTTTACTCATGTTCAACTTATGGGTACTTTTCACAAAACTGTCAATAATTATAATTCAATAATAGAATAATAATAACACGTATTTTGAAATGGGTCATACTGAATAATTAGTACTTTTGGGACCTAATAGGTCCTCTCACTAAAGTATAAAATAAAATGTCCTTTTTCCTTAATCCTGATAAGTTGATTCCTTATAAGTTCGAAGTTTTAATTAATTTCAGTTAATATAAATAATAATTAATTTACTAATTAATACAGGCACATTTGCCATTCATCGGTCACTTTAAATAAAGTTATTAATAAAACGTGTTAATAATCACAATCGATCATAATAAATGACTGACTTATCTGTGACGGTGACTCTGGTATGCTGTGTACTGCAGCTTGTCAGCAGCGCCATCTGTCGGCCGTTACGTAAAACGCTTTGACGTACGTTCCGTTGACGTGGACGTTTCAACCGGAAGCGGGTTTTCATTTTGGCTACGTGGAAGTAGCTTCTCTTATGACCGAGGCGGAGAGCATCTTTTGCTTCTCGTCCGTCAGCTTCATTCCGGCATAATGATTAAAAAGTTTGATAAGAAGGACGAGGAGTCTGGTAAGATTGGAGAGTTATTACTTTGAATAGTGACAGCGTTTGAAAAATATGTTGGACACTTTGGTAGCTAGCGGTGCTAAGCCTGGTCAGTTAGCCGACTAGCTATCAGTCGGCTAACTGCACCTGGTTGTTACCTGTGACTTACAGGCAATTTTTTAATTTATAAAACAGGCATTTAGGGTTAGCTATAACCTAATTAGCAGTTGTGTTGTCATTTTTATACGCTTTTAGTTGACGCTACAGTAATAATAACACCGGTCGTACAACGGCTTTTAGCTCAGCGTTAGCATCGCTAGGCTAGTGTCAGCTGGATGTTGTTAATTTTGTTTCACTCGTTACGTGTCTTCTCAAAATCCAGACGACACAACTTTGCTGCAACCATTTCTTAATTTAAACAAGGTCTTTCTGCGAATCAACACGTGTTTTTGAAGTTCTTGACTTCGCTTTATTGAATAGATTTAGCATAAGCTGGCGTCAACCTTGCGTCCTTTAGCTTTGAATGAACTTCAGTTAGGTGACACGTCAAGGTTTATTTGCACCGATTTCTCACTGTAACGTTACTGTTTTGACATTTAGGAAGTGGGTCGAACCCTTTCCAGCATCTGGAGAAGAGTGCCGTGTTGCAAGAGGTAAAGCCTGCACTTGATGTCACTTACATATACATATACACTCAAACATATTCTGCACTTTCATGAGGCAAACAAGTATAAGCCAAAGAAACAAAACTCTGAATAAACCGAAATTAAATAAGGTTTCCTCTCTTGCTCACAGGCGCGTATCTTCAATGAGACCCCTATCAACCCAAGAAGATGCCTCCACATCCTCACCAAGATTATCTACCTCCTCAACCAGGTAAAAAGATGTTTGATGAAAATGTAGAGTAGTCCCTTTATTTATGTTTGCCGAGCGTGCCTTGACACCTGGACTCCCTCTCAACTCTTGTGTGTTTGTTTATTCAGGGAGAGCATTTTGGGACCACAGAGGCCACGGAGGCCTTCTTTGCGATGACCAGGCTCTTTCAGTCCAATGATGTAAGAGGTTCTTCATCCTTTCAATCCTTCATTAATTTATCGTTTAGGTACTTATTTCTGTTGTAGCTAAAGTAACATACTATCAGTGTATAGTGCGTTTTTGTAGTATAGCGAGTTTATACGGTCTCTTTCTCTCCCAGCAAACCCTGAGGAGGATGTGCTACCTGACCATCAAAGAGATGGCCAACATCTCTGAGGATGTCATCATTGTTACTAGCAGGTTTGTTCCAAAATGTTTAAATACTGATATCTCCGTCAGGAAGTGTCTTTCTTGGCTGTGAGAAAGTACCTCTGAAACTAGTTGTGGAGAGTTTGTTCACATTTGTTGTTTTCATGCACAAACACTGGGATCCATAACAACATAACCACAGATCGTCTTTTGCATGTACAGAATTAGATTTTTCTTGTGGTGTTATGAAATTTGGTAAATAGCCAAAGTCTTTGTGAATGTGTTTCGTCATGTCTTTTTTTTTTCTTTTGAGTTCAGTCTTTAATTCTTCCTTGTGTGATATTTTGCAGCCTGACCAAAGACATGACAGGGAAGGAAGATGTGTACCGAGGACCTGCCATCAGAGCCCTCTGCAGGATTACAGATGTAAGCACTCCTTCGTTTTGTTTTCCTTCTCCCCATCTCTTCTTCTATCTTTTCATCTCATGCGAGAAAGAAAATATTGTCTACAGAAACGTTGTTTGTTGAATTTTCCTTGTCATTTTCCACAGACCACCATGCTGCAGGCCATTGAGAGATACATGAAGCAGGCTATTGTTGACAAGGTGCCCAGTGTGTCCAGTTCAGCCTTGGTCTCCTCACTGGTAAAGAAACTATACAGTTTCACATTTAACTTTTGAATAAAGAAATAACTTTTTAAAACTATGTCTGGGTTTATTCTCTGGGTATTTTGTGCTTCTATAACTGAGATAAAGTTGTGTAGTTGTAAATCATATCATTGCTGGTGGGTGATGAATTCCTTTCTATTTGTGTGTTCAGCACATGGTGAAGATGAGCTACGATGTGGTGAAGCGTTGGGTGAATGAAGCCCAGGAAGCTGCTTCAAGTGACAACATCATGGTCCAGGTGAGATATATAGACCTATGTGAAGACTTCAGGATTTATTTTATTTTAACCCATCTAATTTGTGTGCATTTTTATAAAATCAAACAAGTCCTCATGAAATTAATGTCACTTAGTTGAGATTAAACTGAACGCACTTATTTTATAGCTGTTGTTTTTGTGTGTCCCGTCTTCCAGTACCATGCCCTGGGCCTGTTGTACCACCTCAGGAAGAACGACCGCCTTGCCGTCACCAAGATGCTCAACAAGTTCACCAAGTCTGGTCTCAAGTCTCCCTTCGCCTACTGCATGCTCATCAGGATCGCCAGCAAACTGCTGGATGAGACAGAGGGAGGGTGAGCAGACCTGCACTAATCTAATCTGATGCTCCGATAGAGACAGCTGATGAATGATCTGCTGTCATCTTTACTGTCTCAGCTTGTTAACAGGACGTGTTCTGTCTTCATGTTCTCAGTCACGACAGCCCCCTGTTCGACTTCATTGAGAGCTGCCTGAGGAACAAGAACGAGATGGTGGTGTACGAGGCTGCCTCTGCCATCGTCCACATGCCCAACTGTACAGCCAGGGAGCTGGCCCCAGCTGTGTCAGGTCAGTTGTTTCCTCACAGCTCATTAATTATCGTTATGCGTTGAACTTGTTTCACTTCACTTTCCTGGTCATATTGCTGCTTATGAGTCTCATTGGGAATGTTTTTGTCTGCAGTGTTGCAGCTCTTCTGCAGCTCTCCCAAAGCAGCATTGAGATACGCTGCAGTCAGGACCCTCAACAAGGTACATCCTCATCAAGAACTGCAACGATTCATCAATTAACTAGTCAATTAGCTGCCAACTATTTTGATAATTGTACAATCAGCTTGAGTAATTTATTAACAGTAAACTGAATAGCTTTGGGTTTTCTGGTGTTTTGTAGACCAAACAACTGATCGATTAATCAAGAAAGTAAATGACAATGATAAATCTTCATGTATTCTGATTATATTTACATAGATACATAAGTATTCACGCTGACGTTTCCTTTGTGTCCACCAGGTGGCCATGAAGCATCCATCAGCTGTGACCGCCTGCAACTTGGACCTGGAGAACCTGATCACCGACTCGAACCGCAGCATCGCCACGCTGGCCATCACCACACTGCTCAAAACTGGCAGTGAGAGCAGCGTGGACCGACTCATGAAGCAGATCTCCTCGTTTGTGTCCGAGATCTCAGACGAGTTCAAGGTCAGGCACTTTGTTTAGTTTCATATCATTTGTACTCAGTGGGTGTTTAGGTGTTCCAGTGAGTGAGAAGAAAGTACTTTAGCTGGACATCGATACGTTGCTGGAATCCCCTGAAGTGGGAAATGAAAGCTCTGTAATTAAATCGACCCACAGAGAAAGATGAGGAAAGAAAGATTACTTTCCCTGGATCAACAATTTATCTTTAGATGAGAAAAAAAAAAACATTAAGTACATTTTTAGAAGTGAGGGTTAGACAGTAGTTTGAGTTGCAAACGCATAATGTGTGGGAGTGTGTCGTGATTAGGTGTTTCTTTTTATCACCCAGGATTTCAGCTCCTGTCGCCACAAAAGATTCACTTTTAATAAGAGATTTGCAGCTTCACCTCCAATTTTTTAAATCTTGTTATATTTGTTCTATTTTCTGTTGTCCTAAATCTGTCCCTGCTGCTTGTTTACAACAGGTGGTGGTGGTGCAGGCCATCAGCGCTCTGTGCCAGAAGTATCCCAGGAAGCACAGCGTCATGATGAACTTCTTGTCCAACATGCTCAGAGATGATGTAAGTTGATTATTAACAGATCTCTGACTATCTTTCACACTTTGGTCTTTGCCTCACAGGGGCACAGTCCATATCAGTGAACTCCTCATGCAAACAGAAAACCATCTAGAACGAAAAATCTGTAATCACAGTTGGCATTTCAGAAGCGTGCATGCTTCTGCGTGTTTATGTATTTGTAGGACTTAAATCCGGTTTACATGTGCCGACATGTTTAAAGACATAGACGCGATAGAAAAGACACGTTTTTATTACAACAGATGGTTAAATATACATAAATGTTGAGCAGCAGTTGAACAGAACAGTTGTTTTTAGTCCAACAAAATAAGTGTGAAATATAATAAAATAATAATTAAACCGTGTGTAAGCTGCAGAGTTTACATTCTAATTTGAGCAAGAGACTCACAGTGACCATGTCTCCCTGCAGGGCGGTTTTGATTACAAGCGGGCCATCGTGGACTGCATCATCAGCATCATCGAGGAGAACCCTGAGAGCAAAGAGACGGGCTTGGCCCACCTGTGCGAGTTCATCGAGGACTGTGAGCACACGGTGCTCGCCACAAAGATCCTGCACCTGCTGGGCAAAGAGGGCCCGCGCACCCCGCAGCCCTCCAAGTACATCCGCTTCATCTTCAACCGGGTGGTTCTGGAGAGCGAGGCTGTTCGCGCAGGTGAGACAGAATGCTGAACTTCTGTATTAATTTCACCTATTTTATGTCAACTGTGAGAGAGGCTGATGTCTAACACAGGGTGTCTGCAGGTCCTTAAAAAGTTACTGGTTTATAAAAATAACAAAGTTTTAGAAATTGCAGTTCAGCTGCAACTTAGTTGATTATGGTGTAACAACAAAACTACAAAACAGATCTTGCCTGGAACCAATAGCCACAAAGTTAAACTGTTTAACCCCGACAGAATTTATCAGAGCGCAGAGTCATTGTGTTGTTTGGGTTAAAATGGTGTTCCCTCATCAATTGGTACTTTAAGCAAGTGAAAATTGTTTCTGTTAGTGCTGCTTTTATTCAGTATAGCTAAGTGAAAGTTCACTGAGGACACCGCTGTTATTTAATGCTATTTCAAATTTAAATGCTTATTCCCTCGTCTGCCCTCAGCTGCTGTCAGCGCATTGGCGAAATTTGGAGCTCAGAATGATGATCTGCTGCCGAGCGTCCTGGTTCTCATGCAGAGGTACTCTATTACTTTCGTTTGTTTGTTTGTTTTGTTGCGTGACCATTTCACCTCGAAGAATACAAAGAAAACACTGGATACATTTTTGGTAATATGACTCATGTCTGTTCTTGTAGGTGCATGATGGACAGTGATGATGAGGTGCGAGACAGAGCTACCTTCTACATGAACGTGCTGCAGCAGAAGCAGAAGGCTCTGAATGCTGCCTACATCTTTAATGGTAAACACAGACACACACTAAGGGTATACTATTGATTGATAACGACTGCTGGTCAATAGCATTAACGTCTCATCTTCTGTCTGTTGCTCTCAGGTCTGTCTGTGTCCATCCCCGGCCTGGAGAAGTCCCTGCACCAGTACACTCTGGACCCCTCGGAGAAACCATTCGACATGAAGTCAGTCCCTCTGGCCACCACTCCGATCACAGAACAGAAAACAGGTACAACCACATAGCTGTTTATCAATCTACACAGGGCTTCTACTGATTTCTATACCAGAAATCAGATCGTTAAATGTCTGTCGCTGTTTTTCTTCCCAGAAATTGCCCCTATTGCTACGAGCAAACTGCCCGAAAAGCTGGCCCCGTCCCGGCAGGACATTTATCAAGGTAAGACTGTAAACAGTACGCGACCGTCATCAGATTCAGCATGAATGTGATGACATTAAGACATTGGACATTGTGTCTTTGCTGACAGAACAACTGGCGGCCATCCCAGAGTTCCAGGGTCTCGGCCCGCTCTTCAAGTCGTCCGACCCGGTGCAGCTGACGGAGGCTGAGACAGAATATGTGGTGCGCTGCATCAAACACACCTTCGCCAGACACATGGTGTTCCAGTTCGACTGCACAAACACGCTGAATGACCAGCTCCTGCAGAAGGTACCAGCTCAGAGGACATTTTTTGTTTTATTAAGTTGGATTTCTCTGGAGATTTATTAAGATATCTTTTTTATAAATCTTTATTTAAGCTTGATCAGTCTACGGAAAAATATTTCCATGATTAGACGGTAGGAAACACATTTGACTGATTGTATCTTGTTCCTCTTTATGTCAGGTCTTAGTACAGATGGAGCCATCAGAGTCCTATGAGGTGATTCACTACATCCCAGCCCCCAGCCTCCCATACAGCCAGCCTCATTCCTGCTACACTCTGGTCCGACTGCCTGATGACGACCCCACAGCTGGTAGGAACAGCTCTTTGAACAGTAAAGAGGGTTTAAATGGATTTCGATTAATCCATTGTGAAAATAATTGTTTCTTGCAGCTCTGATTTAAACCTCTTTCATGCCCAAGGTCCAGAATAACTTTAAATTGTGATTGTATTAAACAGTGTTGACTATATAAAGAACTATTAAGAAAATATTTGTGTCCCATCCGTCCACAGTGTCTTGTACGTTCAGTTGTACTATGAAGTACCTGGTCAGAGACTGCGACCCGAATACAGGAGAGCCCGACGATGACGGTTACGATGATGAATATGTGGTACGTAATCTCAGCACATCTACAAAAAACTATCCAAGTTATGAGTTCTGTGTATTTTCATCGATGTAAATGATCCTTTTCCCCGCTCGACCTTTCTTGTTCCTTCTCTGCCTCCGCCCTGCTCTTCTTTAGCTGGAGGATCTGGAGGTCACGGTTGCCGACCACATCCAGAAGGTTTTGAAACCGAACTTTGGAGCAGCGTGGGAAGAGGTGGGAGATGAAAATGAGAAGGAGGAGACTTTTGCCCTGGCGTCTGTACGGACTCTAGACGGTACGCAGAAGTCAGAGATTTAGGCTGAAATCATTACTTTTTGCAAAAAACTGCTCCCAGAGATTTACACAATATGTTTAGTGATGCTTGGTTTATGCAATAAGAGAAAAGATGTGACTAATGTGTGTTTTTTTTTTTGTACAGAGGCGGTGGGTAACATCATCAGCTTCCTGGGAATGCAGCCATGTGAGCGCTCAGACAAAGTTCCTGAAAACAAGAACTCGCACGTCCTCTTCCTCGCTGGTAGGTGTTGGAAATCGAGATCAATGTGGTCACAGTTTAGTCTTTAGGAAGGGTTTCTTTGTACAAATCAAACGCAAATAGTTAATGTAAGGATTACGTTGCCTCATGTGTTTTAAGATGTTATTTGCTTCTTCTTGTGATTTGATTGGCTTTCCCTCCATCTCCTCTCAGGTGTGTTTCGGGGAGGTCATGACGTGCTGGTTCGAGCTCGCCTGGCGCTGGCTGACGGCGTCACTATGCAGGTGACAGTTCGCAGCAGCGAAGAGACAGTTGTTGATGTCATCCTGGCATCCGTGGGCTAAACGCTCATGCTGCAGCTTCGTGCCAACACAACCACAAGATGTTTCACCTCTCTGACACTTCACTTTGCTCTTTTCCACGGCTCTAAAATTTGATGTATACTGATATTGTGATTATTATGCTGTCAACAGCCAACCTGAAAGAAACATACATGTTTTATTATACTAGTAAATGAACTAAAAAGTGTTTTTCTTTCTACTGTCTGCTGGTTCTCATGTTTTCTTTGCAGTAAGAATGTTCTTCTGTCAAATCTTCAATAAATCTGACTGTCAAAGTACAGCAGCTTTCATTCAATTTGTTTTTTTTTTACAAAACTAGTTTTATTTGAAGAAAAGTCGACACTTAGTTGTTTCATTGACATCAAGAGAAATGTAGAAAATCATATCAAAATTCATTCCAAGTGCCGCTGATTTGAACAGGAAATGGAGGGAATCAAAACGCATCACAGACTGACATCATGCTTCCTGAGTGTTCATAATCAACACTACCCATCCACTGTGTCAGTTAGTTGCATTAAGTAAAATGAATCGTGTTTCTAGCTTCCAATGCCAGCGTCTGACATTTAAGATGCTGGTAAATTAGCTGATCATCTGTGATTACATGTCAAACTGACGCAGCTTGTCTCCTGCGTACAATCATCAGGAAAAGGTCATTTATCACTTTGAAGTGTTGCAAAAGAATCCAACGGCTTCTTGAACGCAGGCGTTTGGTTCCTCCTTCAGAAAGAGTGGATGAAATTGAAATACGCGTTGAGGAAGCCGGTGGGATCTTCCAGCTGAGGGTAGTGGCTGATGTGTTCGTCCAAAATGGTTACTGTCGACCTCTGGACCAGCTGCCTGCAGGAACAAACCACAAATCTGAGATAAACGAGATTATCGCATGCAAGAGATAAAGACAGGAATGATAGATGTGGGTTTAACATGCTGTCTGTGAGTAATCATGTTCTGAGTTCAAATCCAGCCAGAGAATATTGTTACATGTTCATCTTCATATTAGAGATTATGTTGTAGGAGTTTGTGTTATATATAAATGTGAAGAAAGACTTTCAAAATGAAAATGCAGCATTTTTTAAATTTAAACAATAAGTAGAAAACAAGAGATTTAAACCATCATTCTCATGACATGATACTGTGACACAAGGACGAGTTAACCCTATCATGGTTTTCAGTTTGTCCTTCACAGGCAAACAAACTGTGAAGACTTAAACAGATAAGCTGACTCACTGGTAAAGACGGATGAACTGGGGATGAGGGTTGACTGGGTCCAGGGGTCCGTAGATCATGTGCACTGAAAGACAAGGAGGTGATGGAGGGAGGGACAGTGAGAAATGGAGGAGCGATTCAAAAGGGAGGTCAAAATTCGGAAGAACTGCCTCAGAAACTCTGGCCTGAAGCCTTTTTGCTGCATTCGACATGAGGTCCCTACCCCCACGTCCCCCTCCAGAGCTTCAGATCACAGATGGGACTACGAGGCTTCTCCCCGCGGGCAAAGCAGCTTAGCTTCAGCGTGTCTCCGGGCTGGCCGAGGCTACCGGGTTAATACACCTTCAGGGAATGTTTGGGCCTACATAGAAAAAACTTCCTCCCTCTGAATTATTAACATCACGACGTCTGATGCAACTGTGAACTCACGTGGGAGGAAGGTGGAAGTGAGCGCGCCAACCCACCGATCTCTGTGTTTTGCTCTCTGGTTGAGGAACTGCAGAATACTGAGAGGGGGAAGAGTCAGAGGTCAATTAACAGAGATAAACAACAGGAGAAAAGGTGTTTTAAACACACACACACACACACACCTGTCCATGACTAGGTTGCCATCGTTGTAGCGTATACCCGTCCACATGTCCCAGAACTCAGCGTCTGTGGGCTGCGTGTACGGACCGAACACGTCTCCAATCCTACCAGACGACAGAAAACCACATCAGCGGTGAAAAGAATATTCATGCATGTACATACAGGTTTTAATCTCCACTTTGGAACAATAATCTGGCTATTTTACCCCTTGTGGAAGATCATATAGTTGGTAAGACGCGTCAGAAGTGGAGCCAGAAAACTGGAGTCCTTCAGAAGCTTAAGGAGACAAAACAACACAGCATTTTTCAAATCTGAATATTTCATCATGAGCTGAAACCTAGAACAAGAAAACAAAGGTGACTCACGGTCTGGAACAGCCGCGGATAATGTGTTTCTGGGAACAATCCTGTTGGAAATAAAAGTGTCACTTCCACTGAAATCACATTTGGGTAAAGTTATAGGACTCGTTGAAGAATTCCGCTGCAGCTAATGATTCCCAGAACACAGAAGGGAGTCTTTAAATTGCTTGTTTCCACTGACAGACAGAAAATCTTCAGAATCCAGAATGTTTTCTACATCATGTCCAAAGTAAACAGACTGCACTGTACCTCCATTAGAGAGACACAGGCTGTTAAAGGTCAGGTGGCCTGTGCGGTTTTGGTCACTCCTGGTTTGGTTGCGGGGCAGAGAAAAAAAACAACACAGAGAGAAGGAGGTGGTGGTGAGCAAGACTTACTCTGCTTTTGATTATCTGCATAAATACACTGGAGCACACGCACATACCTGTAGAGCAGCTCCAGGGCCACAGTGTCTCCATAGTCGTGGGACACCAGATTCACTCGCTGGTTGCTCAGACCCAAGTGAGCCACTAGGGCCTCCACCACACTGGCCTGCTCGAAGATTGAGTACCTGTGGGGTCGCTGCGATGTTCAGACACAGAGGGAAATGGGTTACGGGTGAGCGAAAGAAGCATCATGAAGGAAAGAATCATGAAAGAATTTGACTCACTGGCTTGTCACTGAAGCCAAAACCCAGGAAGTCCAGTGCTATGACTCGATGGAAGCGTTGGGTGAGCGGCTCCCAGATCTGTGTGGGGAAGAAAATGTGCTTACTGACTGGTTCACACAAGAGCTGGTCCCCCCAAAAAAATTTTCAGTTGCATGTTGATCAGCTACTGAGCGTGTGCAGTGGGTACCTTGTTCCAGTCGTAGCTGGAGGTGGGGAAACCGTGGAGCAGAATGATGACATCAGAGCTTCCTAAAGCACCGTAGGAATCTGGAGGAGAAAAAAAAAGGGCAAATGTGTAGCGTACACAAAAGATAGACATGAGTAAAAGTACAAATTGCGTGTTAAAATATCGCAGCCATGCGAACAGTACTTAAGTACATTTAGTATCAGACTTGAGAGTTTTACTGAAGTATCAAAAGAACATCTAAATAGTCCATGATAACTCGAAAGCAAACTGTGTTTGCTCATGATGACGAGGGATCGAATGATGTGGCTTTTTCAGGGCAGATACAGATTATTAGAAATCAGGGAAAACTGATATTAATTTGCAGTAATCATGAAACTTTTTGTGTCAAAGTTTCAAACAACAGAGCACAATTTACTGAAGCACTGTTCTTGAGTGCAATTTTCATGTACTTTAATTTAAGATAATTTTTTCTGCTAGTTTATACTTCATCTACACTACATTTATTTGATAAATGTAGATTATTCAGTGCTGATAGGTTATTCATTGTGACCAATCAGATCTTGTTGTGGGTGAAACGTTGTGTGTCAAGATGCTGCATCAGAGCCTAAGTAGCACATTTTTAAATAAGTTTATGTAGTCGGCAATGTGACAGAAAATCAAATAAAAACAAATAAAATCAATAATCAGACAATTCTGAAAATCGGTGACAGCACATGAGGTAATTTAAGACCTCTCTCACCTCTGTAGAAGATCTCCCTGCCCCGGAAGTGGAAGACCTCCCCAGCATTGTGCCACTTCTGCAGGGCAGGTGACAGCTGAGGGGGCGGGATGTGCAGGTAGACGGCCACCAGCGGGATGCAGATCAAACCCACATGAACCCACCACTCTCTCATGTTGGAGCTCAGCGGTGGGGGAGTCTCATTCCTGCCTCTGTCGGAAACAAAACATGGAGGATGAACGTCTAACCGTACAGGTGTATGGAGGCGTGTTTACCAGAGGCGGGATTCGGTCTGATTCGAGTCTGCCTCCACACCTCCACTGTAGACAGCGTTTACAAGACCACACGGAGACACAAATATGCACCTGGGGGAGGTTTTCTGTCAGGTAACAGCTCAAATGAAACCCGCTGAAGACTTCAGTCATTCAAACGCGAATAAGACGTTAACTTACGGGGACGTCAAGTTAGCTAAAATGGTCGCGTTCAACGGGAAAGGCAACAACTCACGACACCTGAACACCTCTAACCCTCCACTACATCATATATAAAACGACTTCTGTGTATTATATGAGGCTCACACGGTAACTGTGTGCAGTACTTACAGAAATGTCGCGACCTGCCACTAACAGACCTTCGCCCAGTGTTTGGGAACCATTACCGCAGAGCGCATTCCTGCGGAGCGGAAAGGACCCACCGTGTGCACAGAGCAGGAAAAAACAAGACGTCTCACTCTGTTTTGACTTCCGGGTTTCTCGAACATTCAAGGCTGCGGTGTAGTGGCAAGCGGGCTCGGCTGTGGTTGTCACTCGTGAAGAA